>VXBZ01000835.1:182691-218520 GCA_013399135.1 Heliornis fulica
AAAAAAAAAAAGGAAAAATGCCTATAGTAAAACCAAAAGAGGTCATGAGCACCGAGTTGCAGCAGAGCACTGAAGTCCCATCTGGTTTTTGAAGCAGAACTTCCATTCAGCTACCTGGAGGCGTCTGGAGCAGACACAGCTTTTTCTCAGGCTACACCCACCAACTGCATTACACCAGTATTTAAACCTTTGAGTAGTTACATATAATTTGCACCAACCAAGTCCCCAAAATGCTACATCTGGGCTCCTGTAAGAGGTGTGCACGTACCATCTCCCAAGGGCTGGAAACGGTTCTGCTGGGAGAGCCACGACCAGCTGCAGGAGGTGCGTGCACCTTCTCTACAGAGCAGGTGGGAGGAAGCAGCAGAAGTGGCAGCGATGGGGAGGGGGAAATGGGAGAAACAAAAAAAATAAAACACCCCAAAATGAGGGGCAGGAGCCAGGGAGCAAGTAAAATGACAGCCAGGAGTGGCAGGCTGTGAAGATGTAGTATGGTTCTCTGCTGACCCCATCAGTCCTGACAAAAGCATTCACTTGCTCTCATCTGAGACCCCAACCAAAGCGTGCCGCCCCCTGCAGCAGGCAGTGGTACTGCTTGTTGTCAGAGCTCTGTCCATCACACAGCCACAGTACCCTCTATCTTTCCGGATACCGGGAAGATTAGAACATGAACTAGTCTGGAAAAGGTCTAAAGCCCTCGAAGTCGATCAAGCCCGATACCAGCATGCCTTCAAGGATGCAGGGAATACAGGGACAGCACCACAGGAAAACTGACAGGAAGATGAGTCGCCTCACTGTGAGGTTTAGGTGGCCCACAAAATAAGCCAGGCCCAGGGCCACGCGCCGAGCGCTGGACGTTAGCGATGGCTGAGGCAGAGTCCGTGCAAGGGCCAGTGTGGGGAGAGCGAGATGTGTCTGTGCACTTTAAGCCCTGCCTGTGCCAGGGAGCAGGTTACAGCCCGGGGCTTACTGTGATCCTGCTGTTTTCTTGCTGTGTGTGAGCTAGACAGCTAGAGCCTGTATCCCTTACACCGGGGGCTGCCTGTCGGTTGGTGTGGAGAACACAGGATGCAGCAGAACGTAGCTTCCACTGCCTGTCCAGAGAAAGGCAGAGGAGCAGCTGTTGAGCCTGGAGAGGACAATACAACTGGTAACAGCTCCCCTTCAGCCAAGATGCACATCACAACCTCCCACCAGGCCCTCTACACCAGCCTCTGCTCTGCCAACAGGTAACACTTGTTGCATTTACTCTGTGAGAATCTCACTTATACCTCTGCCCCCCCACCAAAGCAGCGACCCACTAGTTCCCTCCTTCAGCCTCTGGCCAGCCTCTGCTGACTGCTCTGATTAGCTGCCTCCTTCCCACCGAGCAGCCTGCGCGCACGGTGCATGCCCATCCCCTTCGACACAGACGTCCCAGCCACCCAAACGAGTTTGAAATGGAGCCAGGTGACTTTGCCTCTCCCCATCCCAAGCCCAGGCTTTCACTAACGGCTCTGTTACACAACAACACACTAGCAGGAGTCCTGCTTCCCACGGTCCTCGGTGCCAGGCTACTCACAGGCACAATTACCTGCTCAAGCCACACATTCTTCCTTTTTTTTTTTACCTTGTGATTTCCACTCCTGCTCCAAGCACACACACAAGCCTGCACAGAAATGCCTCCAAACAGGTGCCTGGCTGAGCAGCACCCCTGCTACATGGAGACCAACCTCTGCTACACGGAGGCTGACTGTCCTTGTTGAACAGCCCAGGCCCTGCCAGCTGCAGAGCTGCCTGTGATTTCCCATTTCTGAAGGCCGTGTTACCAGCCTGGCCATGACTGTCCTCAATTTACAAAGCTGCTCCATGTTTTCTTGTGGTCTGATCACCTCCACACGCAGGCTGTGGACTGTCCCATGAGTAACAGCGCTGAGGTTACACGACACTTTCCCCATTCAAAACACTGGGTGATGAAACTCACGCGTATCCTGTGTAGTAAACATTTCCCACAGACTCCAGCCAGCAGGCAGTCCTGCTCTTGTGCATTTCTGCTGTAACACAACTGAGGAGCAGACTCAAGAACCACTACAGGGAACAAGGTGCATCCACCTGATTGTACCATCCACCTGAGAGCATTATAAATTTGCAGTTGAAGGTTTACACCAATTCCACGGCTCACTTGGGGGTATCTGCCAAGGAGCTTCTTACTGGATGGAACAAGAGAGCAGCAGCAGGGTTCTTCCCAGCATAAGGCATGAAACTGATCCCTGCTACTCTCAGTCACAAGCACGAGCAGAGCTTAACTCAAGGATTTTTTTCTAGTCCCCTGTCCCTGGAGCTTCCAAACTGCAGTCTCAAACCTTTTCAAATCTAAATTATTGCTACATCTAGTAAAACATGAGGTTTCTTTCCCAGCATTGAGTATTTCTCAGAGGCACTCCCCCTGTAGAGATGCTTACAGATGCCAGTCCCACAACCTGCCCTGTGCCAACAAGCTCCCGTGCCTCCAGGTCTCTCCCCAGACCCATGTGCCAGGTAAGTTGAAAAATCAAGAGTTCCAGCAACAAACAGCAGTAACCAAAGGCCAAAACAGGCTGCAACACGTACTGAGGCGACCCAAGTCACCTCACCCCAAACCCCAAGATTCCACTGTGTGTGTATAAAAACCCAAACATGCAAGAGACACACAGATGTGAGATGGAATATGATGATCGCAGTCCCAATGGAATTCAGCATTTTAACCCTGGACTGGACAGGTCCTGGCAACCTTATTTCAACACTGGTCTTAAATGCAGGTGTTTATCCACAAAAGTCAATCTTTGTTTTGATAAATTTACCTTCTGAAGAAGTACAGTGAAAAATTGCTTTTTGCTTCCTTTTGAAAACATAAACCACCTAAAAAGATGAATAAGCGACAATTCAGAAACTATTAAACATGTAAGTTCCTCTTTTTTCCAAGATATTCCAGTTTCTAGGTTTGGTTCTGAAAGCTTCTAAGCACAAAATAAGTAAACTGCCTACATGAAATGTTTGGGTTACAACAAACAAAGAGAGAGTTAATTGTTATGTTACTTTTAGACTTCTAAAGTCACACTAATGAAAACACTAATCAAAGATTGCAGTCGCTCATATTTTTCAGTCCTTGCCGTTGTAGGTGGATTTTGTTGAGCAATAAGATTTATAACTTCATTGTGATGCAATGTGGACAAGGCTGAAGTCATGCAGTTGCTAAAGCAATGGGATCTGGGGACTCTCACTCCAGCTGGTGATAATGAGGGCTTATCAGAGATAGGTCTAGGAAAGACTAGGAAATACTTAAGCTTGTTTTGGAGTTAACTTTGAGCTCTTAGGAAAGGAGCTGCAACACCAGCCTGAAGCTTTCTGCTGATACAAGAGAGGTAACAATAAGGTTTTTAACTTCTTTGCAAATGATGTGGCTTCGTGGAGTCTGACAAAAAGGCTCCTTTAATGAATCTTTCTGGTTTAGTGTAGTTTCAAGTGTGAGGTGGGTAGCTCAAATAAAATGGTAATTAAGCAACTGGCTTCAGAGAAACCTTGCAGAACTTGCTCTGTGTGATGCCTGTTAACTTGAAATTCTGCTTTTGATATTTGCAAGCCAACACACCAAACAGCTCTGTGTGGGTTTCCCAAAGCAAAAAGAGGATTCTAAAGGTAGTCCCAGCTTACAGGGAAAACAGACTATCCTTATTAAAGGTTTTAATGTCTCCACATTAACTACAAGCAGAAGGGCCTCTCAGGCACTGAAGTTACTCAATAATTAATGTTATAAGAAGGCAGCTCCAGCCCTTATAAAAATGAGCCCTTATAAAAATGAGCACTGGCTTCTACCTTTACCTGCTATAGGTAAAGGTAGAAGCCAGACTGTAACTTGTAAGATATTTTGTCTGTACATACTGTTAGCTGGGGGGAAAAGAAAAGAGTTAGTGTGAGTAGCAACTACCTGTCTCTGTAACCCAGGCTATGGCTCAGCTGTGGAGCAGATTCTTTGAAGCTCCTCAACTGAAGGGAGCTACTGACTGATACTGGTCCTCCTCCTTTCCTTGATGAGCTCTCAAGGTCCTCTTAAAGGGCAGCTGCAGCCTGTGAACTGAAAACTACATTACAGCTTTTAAAAATCAGTGGTTTTTTCTGAATTGCAAAGCTTCACAGCTGGTGTTCTAAGATAGGGAGGTTTTCCCCAAGGACTGGAGAAATATACCAATGAACTGCAGAGAAAGTTTCCTCTCATTTTGATTTGATGTAGCTTTTGCAATAAAATACACAGAAATTTTGTTCTTATGTAGTTTAAAAGAACATTTCTTGTGGGGGGGTTGTAGGAAGCAGGTGAATGTGTTAACATACAGACATATTTTAGGGACTGTGTGGGGAAGACAGGAAGTAGGACAGGTTTCAGGATTTACATTTTTGAACCTACCTGATTATTTCCAGTGTTTCTACATACTTTAAACTGACACTTTAAGCACCAAACTCAAGGATCTTATGAAGCCCCATGAGATCTGATGGATATGTACTGTGTGTGATGTGATCATATAGGATATTTGCTAGCCACCAATTTTTATAGTAAAACTTGAGTTCTGAGTAATATTGGAGCAAACATCATCATGTCAGGCATTGGAACAATGCCCCTGTTGAGAGGGGTGGTGGAGTCACTCTGCCTGGAGGTGTTTGAAAATGTGTAGATCTGGCACTCCAGCACACATTAAAGTTGATATGGTGGTATTGGACAGATGGTTGGTCTTGATGGTCATAGAGGTCTTTTCCAACCTTAAAGATTCTATGATTTTTCCATGAAGGTTCTTTATTCAATTTATGTTATTGTAAAAGTAAGCTGCTTCCTTTTACACCAGATCAAGGCTTTGCCTATCTAAACTTCTACTGCAAATAGACAGGGGGTTCTCTAGATTCATTGTCAAAGAAAGCTTTTTGCATTCTTCTCCTGGGATACATTAATGATACTTACACTATGTAGTGGGTGCTTTGTGGTTGTGGGGTTTTGGGTTGGATTTTTTATATTTATTTTTTTTCTTTCCTCAAATAGTTTATGTAGTTGTAAGACTCTGGATGTGAAGAGCTTTAGATATCAGAGAGCTGAAGCACTTCAGAGTACTGCTTGCATTAGAGATGCAAGTATGCAACGCAAGCCTAGGACAAGGAGTCATCCAGGGAACTGATAGGTCAGCAAACCTCAAGCTTACAGTTCAGGTTCTCCTTCTTCCTGGACGCAGCTATCTACTTATCACACTCCCTTTGAAATGATTTCATTCTGTATTTGACTTGGGGCAAGTAAAAACAGTCATGAGACCTACTCTTAACAAAAGTCCTCCAAGTGTCAGGGTTGTGCCCATGTCGGCCAAGGACTAGATGCAGAAGTGGCCTTGTTCTTTTTTAATAGTTTTTCTCCTCTAGAACTGGTCCCCACTGAGGGCACCTCGTCCCTTTCTGAGATGCTAAGCCCAGACTAGTGCATGAGCTGGCACTGTGTCCCATACAATGCTGGGGCCATGCTCAGCAATCCCCAGCGGGGTTACAGAAATGCACGACGGCTGTTTGCCTTTGGGCCTGTACTGGAGCCTACTGTGGCCACAGCAGCCTGAGACTCAGAGCCGTGCTCCTGACCTCTGGGGCTGGCAGGGGATGCTGTCTATCCTTCCTTTCTGCTGTGTATAAGTCTCCACACAGAAGTGGATTCCAAATTTGTAAGGCCAGAAAGAAGTTTTCTGTGGACAAAGTGTCATGGAACATGTTCCAGTGTCCCGGGGTTAAAGTACTGGAGAGCGGAGGTGGGAGTTCAGCTCACAGTCCTGAGTCAAGGAGTCAGCCCTAAGTGATCCTGCACACTGGTACCTTCTCTGCTGCCTCAAGTTCCTTGGTCATTCTCAACACATAGATCAGCTCTGTATACCCTTACCCTGGCTTGAGAGGAAATGCTTCTCAGAGCCCAAAAGAGCCCTTGTTGTGGATGGGGAAAGGAAAGTTGTCTGCTGAGTGCTTCTGGGGCATGAATGTGGTGGAGTGGCTCAAGGACAGCTGCTGCACACACAGATTTGTTCTCCAGTATCTCTGCAGATGACTTCATCTGGCAGAAAGTGAACTGGTAACTTGAGGTAGCTCATCCATCAAAGAAAAAGCTGGAAATGGGATTGGACCAGCAAAGATTTCATTAGATAGCTGTTCACTTTTCAGCAGATGGAGTTTCTGGCTCTCACCTGGGCTAAGTCCACGTGCCACCATAGATACGCCTGCATTCATGTACACAGAGGGTGTGTCATCCCCTTGCTAGGGCCTGGCTGGCAGCAAGAACAAGATTTAGCTTCTGGGAGACTTGAACACAAGCTCAAGATCCCAGGCTTTCCCACCTGCAGAAAGGAGTATTGTCTGGCCAGTCAGGCCGTGAGCCACACTGCCCTGCTAACATATGACAGTCAGGAGCACTGCTAAAAGTCTATTTTGAGGATGAGGACAAAGGAGAAGTGAAAGTAAAACTGCAATAATAAGAAACATGCTTCTTCCTCGAGGCTTCTGTGAAAAAGCATAGGAGTGCTCCTCTTATGGTCAGAGGAGGATTATCAGCTGACTGAGGTTCCCAAAGGTTACTATGGTTAAATTTAACTCCCTGGGAACAGAAGAATTTAGGTTAGACCACCTAATCCAACCCTTGCTCATGGCAGAACTACTCTCCAAGCAGGGTCAGGTTTCCTGGGCTTTTGTCCAATTGAAGTACAGAGACTCAAACTCCTCCCTGGGCAGCCTATTCCTGTGTTCTCCCCCACTTCCTGTGGGCAATTCAGGTCAGCATGGTGCTATTTATTGCCTTTGAGGGTTTTGAGCCTCAGACAGCAGGTTTACATTCTGTTTAGGTACTGCTTCCCCCGTGAGATGCAAACTTAGTTATGGCTCAACTACTAGGCTACTACCAACAGGTGTTGCTTAACTAGGGTTTTTAACACAGGTCATCTGGAAACAATGTGTAGCAATCTGCTTGAGCATGGTGCCCCTCAAGTAAATGCCAGTGGGAGTGCTGGTGATGTACCAGGCACAACATGCCATTCCACTGCCTGCCCACCTTCCATCCAGCCAGTGGTTTGATCACTACGACACACCAGCACTACTTGGCTCCACAGGAATCTGACCACAGACTGTGGTATCAAAATTACTGTAGGATTTTAATGTGCCTCAGAGAAGGGTATTGGGATGTGGATTTATTGAAACATACCTCCATTTTCTTTCCTGTTGCTATTCCTCACAAATAAGAAACAGGGCAGTTGTACTGATTAAAATTAGTTACATCCTCCTTAATGGGATTAGGAATTGCTTGTTTCCAGAAGCCCTATTTCTAAAGGGGAGAGGAGTACTAAGGAGGACAAAATTCTGCTGCAAGTATTCTCTGGTGGGGTAGTGTGGTGGAACAAGCAGGCACAGCCCTGAACGTGCTGTGCTGAGGGAGGACAGTGCCGGACAATATGGAGCATCCTCTGCCCCACCTTTGCTAGGGCTTTGACCACAGCAGCCAGCAGAAAAGTCACAAAGAGTAAGTGAAAAGGTGCTCAAACACCTCTTATGGCTGTGCCACAAAGGGATACATCTGTCTTATCTATTTCACATACTGTTAAGAATTTGGCTAAAATTATTTTGCCTAGCTTGTATCCAGAACTTTCCTTTTGAAGGCACATAGTGTTCACCTAAGATCTCACATGGCTGGCTGTGAACGAGAACAGAAACTTCAGGCAGACCCAGACATTTAAATCAACTGTGCCCTCTTCTGTGAAGAGGGTTATGCTGAACTTCCCAGAACCCGTTTTCCTAGACATCCTCTGTGGGTTTTTACACAAGAGGCCATGAATGTTTCAGGTGCAATCACTGTAATTGAAGATTAGGTAATCTGTGATATCTTATCGATAGCTTCCCCGTCCACGGGTGCAGGTTAAGGACTTTACATTAGTCTGTTCAGTGAAGACTCTTGCAGAAGTGCAGCACAGCAAAGTGCCTGGCTGTGAGCTCAAAAAAAGGTTCAGCCCAGCTCACCTCCTTTCTGTTGCACAGCTCTTTCCCAGAGGTTCAGCTCCTGATGGAAGAGCAAAGCGTTATCACCGAGGTCCCTGCAAGCCTGAAGCGCCTGGCCAAGTACGTAGTGCGTGGTTTCTACGGCGTGGAGTACTCCCTGGTGCTGGATGTACTCATCCGCTACCCCTGCGTGAAGGAGGAGGACCTGTTACACTTGCTCAAGTACGAACACAAACAACTGCGAGCTATCCTCAGCACGCTCAGGGCAGACAAGCTTCTGAAGCTGCGTATGCGCGTTGAGACGGGGCCTAACGGGAAGAGCACGAGGCACAACTACTACTACATCAATTACAAGGTGCTGGTGGACGTGGTGAAGTACAAACTGGATCACATCCGACGGAAGATAGAAGCCGATGAGCGGGATTCAACTACCAGGTCCTCTTTTAAATGTCCATCTTGCTCCAGCACTTACACGGACCTGGAAGTCAATCAGCTCTTTGATGTGTTTACAGGTATGTTGCTGGTGTTGCTTATTTCCTCTTGGATTAAATAACTCTGGTTGCACAGGAGCAATTTCGTGCTAACTCTGCAATAAAAGCATGTTTGTTGGGATATATTTCTTGTCTACTGGTGGATAAGGGCCTGGGACAGAAGCTGGGAGGTGAGGGCAAGAGAAGATGTCTCTGGAGAACAGGCCAAGCAAAATGAAGAATAATCTTGAATGTAAGACCTGGAATTGGGAATCAGATTCAAGCATTCTCCTTGGAACAAGATGTTTAACTTGGTTTAAGATCACTCATCCAAGCCCTCATCCCCTTCCTCACATGGAAATTAAGAGTACAGTACTCCTCCTACTCTATTTTGAAGGCTAGTTAATAATCTGTGTGATCAATTCTTCTGATGGAAGAGTTGGACAACAAAGATGGAGCTGTTTGCAGCCACCTACTGTAACAGGTGTATTGCAGCTGGGCAGCAGCAGAGAGGAATTCTGTTACTTCTCTGCTGGAAATGGGCAAGTTGAGGCTCCTCCATGGGCAGCACAGCACACCCGCAGCACGAGAGGCATCACAGCTCCTGGGTCTCCTCTAAAACTAAAATAACTAAATAGAGAGTACTCTTTCAGAGTTTAAATGACAACTTTGAAATGCAAGCATTGAGACTGGGGATATATTTATATAAATAGGCTTTAATTTTTTTTTTGCTTAAGACATAAATGTAGGGTTTTAGCATGTGCTTTGACTTGAGTCTTTTTGAATGAAGAACTCTGAACTTGCAAATGTAGCTTTTGCTTATGTTATGAACTAAAAAAAGAGATCAGAGCAGGAAAATAAACCTTAGTATCTGATGATACTCCATGTTTAGCCAACCTACTCCCCAACCTCTCCCCAAAATAGATATTTCTCTCTCAAGTCCTAACTCCACCACCCCCACCCCCCACAAACCTGCCTTGCTTTTATAACTTGAATTGTTCTGCTAGTTAATGTGAAGAAATGGATCAAGTCTAGTGATGGCAGAACAGTTTGGTGATTGTCCAGGCTATGGATTTCTTACAAGGTACTGCTCATCTCTTGCATCCTACAAACATGTGAATTTTCAATTTGGCAACGTTGCAGAGACTTTCTGCTGCACCTACTGCAACACTGAAGTAGAGGAAGATGCCTCAGCGTTTCCCAAGTGCGATGCTCGAACCTTGTTAGCGAAGTTCAACGAGCAGATTGAACCTATCTTTGTGCTACTGCGTGAGACAGAAGATCTTGTTCTGCCCTGTGACTTGCTGGAGCCTCAGCCAACAGAAATACCAGAATTATCAGAAAGGTATAAGTATAACCCCACAACTTCTGATCAATATGAAACACCCCAATGTCTTTCCAGTTGTAACATCTTTGAAATACTGAACTTGCAGCCTACTTTCTATTCTTGTTCACTACTGCAGCTGGCAACACCTAAAGCATTTTACGTTGTTACCCATTTATAGCTTTAGTTTTTGCTTTTTCATTTCAATTAATTGATTTTCCAGACTTCTCCTTCAGCTAATGTTCATAAATAGCCCTGTGAGAAAGTAGTGTCTCCCTGCTGGTGTGCTTCAACCAGATGCACTACTGAAGAGACCTGAGTTAATAGGGAACACAAATTGTTTTTTATATAGAGATGTTGTTAAAGCTCATCTGGTCACAAAACATGTTGGGGTTTTGGTGGGGGTTTCTTTGAATGGGAAAGTGGGAACAGGGGAGGGGGTCTTGACTGAATTTAACCTGTTCCAAATGGGTGACACTTCATACAGCTTTGATCAGAAGGTGAGTTCCAGTGTGCTGGAATCCTGCAACCGACCTGAAAAATGGGACAAAAGAAGCTCCTCTTATGGCAGTATGTACACCCAAAACTTAACTATTCATGTCCAAGACTCAGAGCCCAGAAAGAAAACAAGAGAAAAAGCAGTTAAGGAGCAGCCTATCTGGATGTTGCAGAGCACTGTGGAAGAAGAAACAACAACAACTAACAATTCTGTTGGTAAGTTTTAAGCATTGACAAAAGCTTAAATTCAGCAGCCTTACTGCATTGAAATACAGCTTTCCCACTGTTGATGGAGGGGCTTGGCTTAGAATATGTTCAGGTCTGCACTAATGGCTCTCAGATGTTCATTTTTAAAGACTAGCTTTTAGCCTGACTTAAGCAGTATGCCTAAAGGCAGAGGTCAGGTCTAACCCCTGCAGCAACATTAGTTGTAGTCTTTGAAGTGGAAACATCTTTGAAATGGCTGCACTTTCAAGGGGATGATGATGGGTAAAAAATATACAGAGTAGAAAATAATTTATAGAGTTGTCCTGGTTCTGGCCAGGACAGAGCTGACTTCGCCAAGCAGCCAGCACAGGTGAGCCGAGTTAGCTGGGGCTGTTTTCCACACCCCATCATTCAAGGTCCTGTAAAAAAAAAAAAAAATAAAAAAAATCAGAAAATAACATCAGGGCCTCCCCTACACCAAGCACTTACCTCTGCCTGACCACCCCTTTAGTTCAATGGCCAGAACCAGGACAATGGTGGAGCTCTGGTAACTAAACTAATGGTGTGTCTAACACGTGATATTGTGTATTAGGAGTAAGTGCTTCTGAAGAAACTGTTAAAGAAAGTGTCATTGACAATGAAATCATCAAGACTCTTTTGATCCATGAATCCAAGTCATCATCTAGCACAGACCAGGCTCCTGTTGTCACAAGCAAACTACCCAAGTCAGGCAGTGATACTACCGAGTCAGAAGACACCAAACTCTCAGCAATGAAAGGATCAGGCAACAACTTTGAACAAGAGGAGGAAGAGGAAACAAGAAGTCCTGTTATAATGGTTGCTGGTCAGCCTCATTCGTATGAGGAAGTTAGTGAAAATCCAGAGCTTGTGTCCCTCATGACAAGTGAGGAGAAAGAAGCTTATATAAAAATAGGACAAGAACTGTTCCAATCTGTCTTTGACTAAATACTACTCTATGAACATGCAAACTTGTAGAGAATGGGTGAAGATTTCTTTTGAAATAAGTGTTTATTAATTTATAGTCTTTAAACTTCACCACTGAAGGGTTCAGTTTTCACTGAAGTGTCCTTGCTGTTGTGCAAGATGGTAATCCTGTTGTGGGTACCTACAGATCAAATACTAGCACTGCAACCCCAAAGTTACTATGGGGTCTCTATTGTCTTAATGCTTACTTTGTGAATGAGCTAATGAGTTTTGGAACACAAACTGTATCAGGTTACAAGGGGGTATAATGATCTGAATAAAACACATTATTCAAAAAGCTATGTTGCAATCTATTGTAAGATATTATTCTACCTTCCTCCCAGAAGTAGCAGGTTATTTCTAGCAGTAAAAGTGAGTCAAACTTCACTGTGATCTGGTTTCACTCCATCCCATTGTTTTAGGTTATTCACTAGACAGGAGTTGACAGGCAGGTGTCACACAGCAACAAGCTCTGCTTGAGCTGGATGTCATGTTGTCCAAACCCTGCAGAGGTCCCTGACCAACTCAGCCTTTCTGTGAAAAAAGGGGTGAAGATAAAGTATGACAAGAAATACCATTCAGTGGGTTGTTCATACACCCACACCAGGGCAAGAAAACAGGACTGGCATATGCTGAAGTTTAGAGTTCAGTGATTTACCTTATGAAATAGGCATCTCTCAGATGCCCAAATCATCTTATTCTACTTTATGAAGATGTTCTTCTTTAGATCTACCGATTGATTTTAGTACTAATCTGCTAGTTATCAAAACATCCTCCCCCCCAAAAATTGTTTCACAATGACAGCTTTGCCTTTGTCATATTTCCTGTCCTCAAAACCCAATTTTCTACAGTATCACCATGAGTTTAAAGCTTGAACAGTAGTAACTAAGTTGTCTTTAGACCTTCTAATATACTCTTGCCTTTGGAGGTGAAGCATGTGATAGTGATGCCATTTCAAACTTCACTCAAACCTGGAGATTAAACTTAAAAAAACCACAGAAGAATCACACACATTTTATTCAAACTTAAAATATGATAGATATGGGTTTCACTGTCACTATGCAGTCTCCCACAGCATATAGCCATATTGTTATACTAACCTCAAAGGGCAGACAATCCTGGATTAAACAGGGCCATTGCTTTTTAGTTTGAGAAAAGCTTTGTATAAAAAGAGGATCTCTACAAGGAAGTAGATATGGTAAGCTCTTTCTAGCTCAATGTGACTTACTGTATTAGTAACTCTGATCTGAAAAAGTGTAGAAAAATCAGAACAAAAATTATCTGCTTTTCTGACTTTGACATGAGAATCCATTAGATGCTGACTTAAACTGTTTTTTTTTAAACATTAACTTTAATTGTCATTTCAAAGTGTTTTCCTTTCTACATAAAACCCTTTACAAAGTCAAATACTTTAGGAACAAATTCTACACGCTTTCAACAGCAGCAATTTTAAGTGTTACACAGGAAAGGATACTAAAATTTTCAGACAGGTTTATCCCTTTGCACATAAAGTGCAAAGCAGAAAATGCAGAAAACACAGATGTTTCTGCAGTTAGTTACAAAACCAGTGTATTTACTTCACCTCAGATAAATGTGCTGATAGAAATGAATTACACAGGCCACAAACTGGAACTTTAACAGACCAGTTATACTCTAGGCTATAAAGGTAACACATAGGTATGTATGGTGTCTACAACATCATATTTGAAGAAGATAAAACTTAGTGGGACAAGAAACACCCTTGTCCCAGGAAGGTTTGCAGTGTTTCTCCAAAGAGGAGTAACAAACTGCTACAAGCATGCCAACACTTAGGAGTCGCTTAACTTCCAACAGCAAACTGCAAACCATTTTGTCAGACAGAGCAAATTTTTCAAAGGACAAAGTTACAGACAAGTCCAAACTTTATTTAAAACTACAATTTTGAACAACTTTAAAATTACTAAACAAGGTCACAATAAAAAAATATTAAGACAGAAAAAGAACAGTGCAGCAAAACTGTATAGAAGATGATTCAGTTCCAGCCATGTGAACTGCCACAGGCAGAAGTTAGCATACCTACTCTAAGGGGCAGTGCATCAAAAATTTTACATTTTTATACACTTCCAGAATTCTGGGGAGTTAGTGATGATCTTCCAGATGCATCTGTACACACAGTTTATAAATGCCAGTATCTTCAGGTTACTTCTCATGCACTTTGAGCTCCAAAGTTTCTGTAAAGTAAGAGTATGCTCATTATTAACAGCTACAAGGCACCAAAACCCACTCTTGATCACATTTCAACTCCTTTTAAGTATCCATGAAAGCCCTTTGTTGAAATATTTCCTCTTTTTATTTTTTTTTTCCATAAACATTTTGAGCCATGGCTTATTTGAACAGCTACAGCCTACTCCTGTCCCCTACACAAACAATGACTTATTTGCTAGCTATCAACTGTGTGGTGTGGCATTCTTAGCCACAGTTCCCACACCAGAGACACGCGTCACTTCACCAAACCGACACAAGGGACTTTGCCTGGCATAGTCCCACACAACAGTGATGGGCAGTGAATGGAACAGAAGGAATGACATGCTTTCCTACACAGTTTGTTCTGGGAAATACTATGCTGTCACTGCAACTGCATTAAAAAAAAAAAAAAAGCATTTTCATCAACTTGCACTACCCAAGGAATTGGCATTAGCTACACCTAGCAGGAAACTACCACTGTAAGAATACCCAGTTCATGTCTCTATATGTGCAATTACTATACCCTTCAGCAGGGAACTACAAGCCCAACAGGAGAACAGACCTCTCTAGCACTTGTGTCACAATAGCAATATTATATTAAAAAAACCCCAAAACACAGTTTTGTGATCTGCATTATCATTAAGCTGTAGGAACACCGTTTCATGAAAGTGACAAATCTTTATTGCTCTCATAAACAAAGTTTCTACTTTATCACTTTCAAATGAATAATTAAACAAACAAAAGTAAATATTCTTCCAGCACCTTGGCCACTGTTTACCTCAATCATTAATAAAAGATATTTAAATTCTAAGCTGTTCCAGACTGTTTTCTCAATAGCTTCAGAGGATTCAGAAAATAGTCTTTACCAGGTTCTTTCAAAGTCTGGGCATCTCCTACTAATTCTTGATCTTGAGCTCCACCTCCATCCAGTAACTCATCAGACAAATTGTTGGTTTGGGTCTCTGCTGCCATTTTCTTCATTAAATCCACCTTTGGAACAGATAAAACAAAACTCAATATTCTGAATAATTCTTAAAGCTGTCCAAATAATTATGAGATTAAGGGTGTGCACTCCTGAACAACCACACCACAAGCAATGGCAAGATACCTCTGAATACACTGCGAGTTTAAGGGGCAAGTCTTCAACCTTCACAAAATCATCTTCATCAGATTTCTGACTTACGTTTCCAGAACCAGCTTCCTGTCAATAACAATAGAGATATTTAAGACAATAGTGCTACTTTATTTTCAATTCAAAACTAGATTTTTACTATTAGAAACATAAAAAAACCCCACATGTATAAAAATTTGTAGATGTAAAAGTAACAATACCTGAATCTAGAAATAACACTGAAAAAGAAAAAAGCTTCTAATTTTTCTTGGCTGTATCTTAACTGAAATATACATACATATTCATTCACTAGCACAGGTGACTCCGTATCAGGGCTGCCAGCCGTGGAGCTCTCAGAACTTGCAGCAGATTTGTTTCCAACACATGTTGTATCTAGTGTTTGAATTTCATTTACTGGTAAAGATGAGCTTGATTCTTCTGTTTTCACCATGGCTGTTATAAAGGGTTCCTGGGCATTGATTACTAAGAGCGGGGTATTCGCCAAGACACTGAGGTAATGAGGCACAATTGTAGCCACATCTTGTTCACCTAAAACCAGAAAACTGCATTTTAACTAGGTAGAGAAAGTGAAAGATTCTGAGCCTACAAAAGTCCCAGATTAATTTTTTTTTAATTATTATCCAAAGTGACAAATGAGCAATTGAACAGACTGCAGTCTCAAAACACAAAGCTGAGTTAAATAAAACATCAGTTATTTGTATTCTCCTTCACTTAAATGCCAGCAATTACCACAAGGCATTATCACATTTTAAAAGAAACCCCATTAAAAAAATCCCACCCCCCAGCTTCCAGAACTATATCAACCTCTCATAAAATATTCATTCTAGGTGTAAGGAGATAACACAGAATGACAAATTTCTTAACATTTTGAGTAGACAGCAGTATTTGAGTAGAACACAGGTTCTACTCAAATACTGCTGTTAGTCAAAGAAGAAAAAGAGAAAGGAGCAAGAATGAAACAGATACAGGAGAAGGTATTAACAACAGTAAGATTGGACATAATGTTCTTTCCACTTGGGAGAGATTCTTTTGACAGAGGATGATTTCTCAGTTCTTAGTTGAGTACTCACAAAAATAAGTATTTAATATTGCCAGTAAATTATAGTAGCAGAAAAAGCAAGTACTAGAGAAATCTAAACACCAAAATTCTGTAGAAGACAATTTAACTCTGCTACAGTTGTGTGCCAAGGGCTGCAGCAATCAACTGAAATGCATGCTATAGTCAAGCATCAAAATCCCATCTACTTCCATAGGATTATTCCAGGTTTCTTCTTTGGAAGTTTTGCTCTGTCGCTATCACCACAGATCTAGAGTCAGCTGCTACAGTTCTGTAAAAAAACCTAACTCCTCCCCCAAATAATCCCTAGTCCAGTAAACTCTTGCAAATTCAATAATATCTCTCTTATTCACAAATGACAAGCACTGTCCAAGATAGTTCTCACAGTATGCAAATTCATATATATATATTGATAAAACGTGTGTTAATTTTTCAGTCACTGCATAGGGGGCTTACCTTTGACATTAAGAGATCCCTGTTCTGATGACAAAATCTCACTGCTTTTTGTCTTACTCAATTCTTGGTTTGAAGTCTATTGGGGAAGGTGAAAACAAGTTAGTACAAATTCCTATTTACTGTTCCTTGCTAACTAGAAACACACTGTACACTTGCTCAGTATTTCTGGGTTTCTGGTTTTTGTTTTCCAGTAGTCTGGAATAGACAGAAAGTTCTACACTATCAGCAGTTAATAACACTTTGAAGAATTATTAACATCATGTTTATCTCAACATTTCATTTTCACTATGGTATTTCCAGTTACACCCTTGCCTAATGTTAACGTTGCTGAGTAATCCAAAGTTTCACAAGATTCAGAATTCAATGTAATTTGCAGAAATGTAAAGAACTGACAAGTCTCTAGAACCAGGTTGCACACATCCAAATGTTTTTAAGGTAACTGACAATGAAGTGCCAACAGCAGCCAATAACATTTCACCCCTCTAATTTTCAGGAAATAATTGTTATATTCAAAAGAGGAAAGACAAACCAAGTGCATGCTAGAACACAAAAGTGAATGGCTTCTGCAAAGAGCCCAGTCAGAACTTGATGTCAGCAGAGGACGATCCAGTGAACAGTTTAAAACATGAAACCACAAGGCTTTCTTGAAAGCTCATGTTCTCTACTGCAGATTAACATTTTTTTTCTCTCTGATAGCAGATTTAAACATTTCTGTGTGCATCTGATCATGCTGACATGAGCAACACCAATAATAAATTTGGATGAGGAATGCTGCACTGTGTATGCAGGAGCTACTGTTTGCATGTCTTGTATCATTCTTCTACTTCCATTAGTATGAAAATAGAGCAAGGAAAAAAAACGAGGTACATACAGATCCATTCTGCAAAGCTGTGTGCTGGCCTAGGTTTGCTCTGCATAAACTTACTGGTGATACCTGTTCACTTTCAGTTGTTGTTTCACTGCTGGCTTGTAGAGATGTCTGCACATCAACAGGTCCTTCCTCAAATTCTATGTCTTCATCTTCGTTCTCATCCTCTCCGCTGCCATAGTTGGTGAGAGCCTGGGTTTCTGCTTTTGATAAACCTGAACAATGTAAAACCAGCTTCACGTTGGATTTACATATTGACAGAGCCTGACCAAGTTTAAGTCAGGCTGCAAAATCCAAATCCCTTTGGGAAACTAATTGCAATGATCAGTTGTAACCCTTCCTTCAGAAGCATTCTTTGAAATTAAGATCCAGCAATGATGCACTTACAAAGATCCATATGTTCCACATAAGCAATATTACACACAAACACCACTTTGATGATGTTAAAATATCTAAGTTATTTGTATTCTTCACACAGGCTTGTTTAGGAAGGGAAAACAAGCCATGAGTAGTTGGTCTAAGATGACAAACTGGACAAAAAATTACTAAAAAATATGTAAGTTGAAGTACAAGCATATTAAAAAATATTGCAATTTAAATTAAAAGCTGCATAAAACTTCATCAGCTTTCACACTGTTCAGGTTAAAGGCTAAGAAACTTCAGTTTTATATGAGACAGGACATGCAACTACCCATTACAGATGTGCACCACCCTGGGAACGCACGATCCTGTCTGATCTTGGAATATAAACTGGGATGGGCCCAGCAGTGCTTGGATGGGAGACTGCCTGGGAATACCGGGTGCTGTAGCACCCCTGCTGCAGCAGAGGTGTTGGACTAGATCTTTTGAGGTCCCTTCCAACTCCTAAACATTCTGTGATTCTGTAATTAATCTGATTCTAACATGTTTTTACTGACTACAAACAGAAAAAACTCTAATGTGAATATTAACCCTTGACGCAATACTAGTAAATACACTAATGGAAAACTTTCACTGGTAAAGACCTGACTAGAAAATCAACGAGAGAGGCATTACACAGCAACGTCTCATACAAATTCTACTGTAAAATTAGTTGATCAAAAGTACAGTGAAAGCATTGAGTAGTGAGCTACATAAAAATCACTTACTTATTGCCACTGGACCACTTTCACTTTCTTCATCTTCCTCTTGATCAGAAGCATCAGACCTAATACTTTCAGGAACTCCATTACCATTATACATTTCTGAGTTAGGTACTTGTTTAACTGTTTCAGTCTCATCCTTGTCCTAGGAAAACAAGTAACACTGTGCAATTTTGTGTTTGTTTATTTAATGTTGAAGTTATTTTTTGTATCAAGGAGTCACCTTTACTTCTCAAAAATGAAGACAGACTAAAAACTGATGTTTTAGTCCTTAAGGCCTTGAAATGAATACTGCAAAACTACTACTACTAAAACCTACTAAAGGATCATATATATATATCCAGAGCTGTCAAGGACATTGTAAACTGAGTAATTCATTATCTGGAAAGGTTTGCACTAATCAGCATGCTAGCTTAAAAAAGAAAGGTCTATATTTAAATTTGATTTACCGTTATCCAGAGGAAGAGACACACACCTGCATTATTACCTTCTAGCAACTTCCCTGCTTCTCCTAAATGATCACTAGCAACAGATAGGCATATTACTAACTGCAGTTTCTCATTACTTTAGCAATAGCTACTCAGCAGTTTCTCTGCAGAATGATTTGCTAAATACCATGAGTGCAAAAACTCTGCTCATCCTATATGAACCCCAATTAAAGCCCCAAGTTTAACTCCAAAATTTAAAAGACTTCTTCTGCACTACAGGAACCGTTACAAGCAATATACAACTTCCCACTTTAACTTCCAAAGCAGTGGGACAGAAGCTCCAAGCCCTAGAAGAAAGCACTGGGTCTATACCCAAACATGCCTACACATATGCCGATGGCCATGCAGGAGAGCACTCAACATTGTACATAGCACTTTACCTAAACTCTTCCTTTGACTGGAAAAGTTGAAATTTCAGCAGAAAATACAAAACTTTGTATACAACCCCTCTCACAAAAACAATGATTTCAGTTGTTTTCAAAAGAAACCTAAAAAAAGAAAAGTTTTGGGCACTGACTTTTTTTTAATACTCAGAGAACAGGGAGATTTTGACACTGTGGGTCTCAAATACTATGTATCCAGACTCAGAACATCTGACTTCTCCTTACCATGAAAAGTAAAACAACTTACTCCATACCAGTAAAAATTAAAACATTAAATGCTAAAAATAATTAAGCTTTCCTTATTATTTAATTATTAAGTGAATGACTGCATTCTCTGTAGTCTGAACTGAGAATACTGGCAACAGCTCTAGACCTTAATCACCTTCGAGACAGATATTTTTTCCCCCTCCTTAAAATATAGAAAATGAACACTAAGAGGAATAGCAAGACCCTACCCTAAAGCTGCTCAGCAAGTACCACAAATTATTCCATTCCAGTTTTGCAGCATTCAGACTTTGCTCTTTTTAGAATGTCAAATTGACAATCACAAAGCAAAGCTCATGCTACATAAAGGTCACCAACAATAAATACAAAACCATCTTTAATACTATCTTTGTTGATCTAAATGCATTTTTTGAAAGCTGGCAAGGTAATGCTTTATAAGAAATGCAATAAAGCAGGTTTTACACTGGTAATGGATCTGCAGTAGAAACAGGAGTAAAAAAGAGCAACTGAGAACAGTTAACTAAGTATTTCTACTATGTGCATGTAACAACAAAGACATACTGATGAAGGCAGTTTTTTTGGTAGTCATTTCCCAGACCATCAACTCAAATTAAAAAAAGGAAAGGAAAATTATAAATTTGTAACTTTAATAAAGTACATCACTGAAAATAACTGAAAGAGGATAAGCCCCATGATGATTAATAAATTTATAAACACTAGAAAATGGGTTGCTTAGAGATACAGGTTTTATATTACAGAAAGCAGTAAGACTAAGTGATTTGTAAAATTATCTGAGGAATAATGACAGTTGAGAAGCATAAACATACTTTGTCTTCATCGACATCTTCAGCAGATGAACAAACATCCACCTGGAGACCTTTTTTTGCCTAGAAGAAAGACAAACTGTCTTCAATTCTAAACTGAAATAACTCTGAAATACTGAACCAAAGTAGGGTTTCATACAAGCACAAATGAAATACCATGAACTACTTACATTGACATCTCAAAATGGCAGTAAGCCACTAGGACTTCTATACAAGAAGAAAGATTTACACAGATGTCTTCAAAATTGTAGGAGTTGCAAAAAACTACAAGAAAACCCCAACCTATACTGCCCCTTTTTATTTAAACATGGGCTAATTCTCCCATCTGTGGCTGAAACATATTTAACATAGAGATTTAGATATATAAGCTCTGGTCAAGACAGAGCTGTGTTTTTCAGCATGGAATCTAAAACCAGCTGGTGCACTGGACTAAAGACAGGCACAGAATCAAGTAAGACCACAAGTGTCTGCATCAGGATCCCAGAGTTGAGAGAAGACCACATGTAAATAATTGTGGAGGTCTTCTCAGTCTTTCAGGAGAGGAGAAAAAAATACCAGATTTAGGTTGGGTCCATGTGTCCTAATAACAGTGTGTAAAACAGTCTTTTGTGTAACAAAGGCCCAATGAACAACTTCAGATAAGATAGCAAGTCATGTCCAAATCCTTCTGATTCAGAGTGCCTCATTACAAGGCAGCCTGCAGTCTCCCTCATACCAGCCATATCACTGGCAATCTATGCTGAAGTAGCTTAAAATGCAGCTGATGAGACACTTAAAACTACTTAGAGGACTATGACAGATCTACAAAATATCTTACATATTTTTAAATGAGTTAAGGGTTTGCTTTGTTGTTCATGTTTCTATGTAGTTATGAATGTACTGTATAGTACACTGAAGTTAGAACTACACTATTCAACAAGAAACACCAAATATACTTACCTTGATCAGGTATATAACATGATCTCTCTTAGTTTTGTTTTGTAAACAGTTTGTAAACAAACAAAAAAAAAAAGCTATGTTCCTAAACCCTGCGATGCTACAATTAAAAATGGTGATGCAATATATTTAATAATGTTGTCAATAATGTCAGTGGTGCCAAAATCAAGAACACTTTGTTAGAGCAGAATATGTACTACAGTCTCATGCAGTTCTCAAGTCTATATGCATTCTAGATTCCAAGTTTAGAAAGTGAAATGTTGAGAAAAAGTGAAATTCCAATCCAAGTCTATAAAATAGAAATTCTAAATACGCCAACATGACTTCAAAGGACTCAGACCGCATCTCTACTGAACTTGAGTAAGCTTCTGTAAGGAAAGCCGTAGCGGGGGAGATGCTGAACTGGGACCCAATGTTAAAACATTTGGCTGGGATAGGGTTCCATTTCTTCACAACAGTTCATACAGGTCTATGCTTTGGACTTGTGACGAAAACAGTGCTGGAAACAGATGTTTACATTACTGCCAAGTAGTGCTCAGACAGAGCCAAGGCCTTTGCAGCTGCTCACAGCATCCCACCAGTGCACAGGCTGAGGGTGCACAAGAAGCTGGGAGGGGACACAGCCAGGACAGCTGATCCCAACTGACCCAAGGGATATTCCATACCATATGACATCATCCTCAGCAATAAAAGCTCAGGAAGGAAGGGGGAACATTCAGATCTGCAGCATTTGTCTTCACAAGTAACCCCTACTTTTCTGGAGGTGGCTAAAGATCTCCCTGCCAATGGGAAACAGCAAGTGGATTCTTTGTTTTGCTTTGCTTCAGCACACAGTTTTTGCTTTACCTGTTAAACTGTCTTTATTTCAACTCAGGAGTTCTCACTTTTATCCTTTCAATTCCCACCCTCATCCCACTGGCAGGGAGTGAGCAAGTGGCTGTGTAGTGCTTAGCTGTCTACTGAGGTTAAACCACAACTACTCAATGGCCCCAAATGCTAACACTATTTCCACACTCCAACTATTACTTTCTGTGTGCACATATTACCATTAAAAGACATCTCTGAAGTGCCAACAGCAGAGCCTACACAGTTAAACAGCTGTAACAGACATGTGTATAATACATGACATCTCCCTTACTGACAAAAAACAGTTCATGCTTCTACATAACACTAACAGCCCTAATTTGTAAAAAATCAAATGCATAGCACATGAAATAAGGTAAAGCAAAGTAATTTAGGAAATACAGGTATTTAGTAAATGCAGAAAAGTTAGATGTTTCAAATGTATGACAAACCTCTTTAGCATAAGACTGTATCACTTCAGCAGTTTCTGTTTTTCTTTTACATCTTTGCTTTACAGAAAAACTGTTGTTGTCCAAGTCTTGCATGAGTTTAAAAAAGGCTAATTCATTAAATAACACTTCAGAGATCTCCACAAGAAGATCCTCCCCACAATCTTTTAATTTTCTACCAGCAAATTTCGCCAGTGAATCCTGTGGAGAGAAATAATTTTTCAGTTCTTGAAACAGGCTTTCAAATGTCAAAAACTATTTGTCACGTTCCTAATAACTCGGAATTAGTCAAATATATAGGAACTCACACGTTTCAATACAGTTTAGTGCTTTAAACAGATTTTAAGTAGAATCTCTAGTCAGGTAACAATTTATTAAGTTACTGATTTAAGCTCTATACTTGCAGAAGAAAAAAAAAAACACACATAAAAAGAGACCAGCTTGTTGATTTTCAGGCATTTACACAAAATCTCCAAAAAACACAGGCAGGAAATAGTGTGTGTACTCTCACTGTATGCCAGTGAAGGAAAAGAATTTCTGTGCATGTCAAAGCTTTAATTTTAAGATAGAACATAGTAGGTTATTGCTTGTATCAAAGCTGAAGGAGAACAGAAGCAACTACTGAAGTTGTAAAATACGACTTCAAGGATGCTGGTTTATCTGTTGCTCATTATCCAAGTTGTGTTGCAAAACAACACTGAAAAACTACTAACCTGAAGTATACTGCCAAGCTGCTTATGAAAGAACTTCACAAATTCTTTACTTTCATCATTTTGCTGTGTAAGAGTCAAGACCATACGTCTCACTGATGTCAGTAATTGAGAAGAGCATATTTCATCCATGTGTTCCTAAACAAGTATCATAGAATGAGCTTAGTTACCATTTTAACAAATAAAAACCAGCCCACATCATAAAGAAATCTTAATTCTTCCTTATATCAAGTTCACCAGCTCTATGCAAAACAGAAAACCTTACCATTTCTTTCTCACCTTAAACACTCTACAGAATCTTTCTCTGGTAGTATTTAATCCTTACTTCATCCTCAGCAAGGTCTGCTACTTCACATATTATTGGCAGCTGTTTGTTTAATATTCTAGGCAGTTATTCCAGTGCTTTTCCCATACCCCTAATTCACACATTACTGAAAGAAGTTTTACCTTCAGAAAAGGAATGACCTCTTTCATAATTGCTTTAATCTGCCGATCAAGCTGCTGAGTGTCTATACGAGGACATGGAACAGCAGAAGCTTCACTCGACTCTGGCACAGGAAGACATTCGGTGGTACTTGGACCTCAATTGAAAAATGTTATTCAACATTACTATTAAAGAAATATAAATTTCAAAATAATAAAATTTTCCTTTTAAAAAACCCAAATTATATACACTTAAGTATGTAAAAATTCCTTTGAGAGTTCACAAAGTTTTCAACATAAGACAGGAAAGCAAGTCAGCCAATTAAATAATTCTTGATATTTAGAATCTTTATTTTCTAAAACTAAACAAAATAGTTATATATGTGCATACCTTCTAATTTAGCAGCAGAAGCACCCTGAATATTACTAGAGCAGCCCTCAGAGTCAAGGGTACTTTCCGCTTCAATTTTCATACGCTCATATTCCCTCATCCTAGACAAAGCTTGATCTAAGTGAATCACTGTGTTGCCTATATTTAGAATAAAAACACCTTTTAATCTAAATAAAAAGTTTTCAATTGAAAGACAAGTAAACAATGATAAAGAAATAATTCAAAGCCACAAGTTTTGCAATCTACATATAACTATAGTTGAGTAATAAGATTTTACTACATACTTTGATCAAAGTGTTTCACAAGTGTCTAATTTCTCTAAGTGTTGTTTTACAAAATGTGGTTACATACTAAAAATCAAAGAATAGCATAGTATGCAAGACTAGACAACCTCAGGCATTTTAGGAGGAAGGGAGTAATGCTAACAACATTGTAAACCACATCATTCTTACCAAGGTCATCAGTGGCAAAGGGTTCAAAATTTGAAGATGTAGACAAAGTACTCCCATTGTCTGCATCAACTTGTTCACAATCTTGACATGCTTCAGTAGAAAAGTTCTTGCCAAAAGTTTCCTAAAAAACACAGGAAAGAACTGAACACGAAGCAGGAATGCACTATCCTCTCAAAGATGTGTCAACAAGTCAGCAACTCTTCTCAACCACATGCTGTGGTATTGACACTTGTCACCAGGCTGCCTGACTGAGGAACAAGCCTATTTTCAGGATATAAACTGATCAGGTGATTCTGCTGTGTTTGTTTCCAATGCTTCAGCTATAGAACGTATAAGAAGTTGTACAGAGTGATTTCTTAAACACAAAAAAGTAAAAAAAACATTGGGAATCTTGTGATCAGTACTTGCCCCAACCTTACTCAGGGGGATTTTGGTTCTTTTTGAATTACAGTTTCCGATTTGTGCCTTCTCCAAACTCTATTCCTCCCTTCATTTACAGCACCAGGAATCCTAACATGTTTCATCACTTCTTGCATTTCTTTGTTTAGAAAAGACATGTAGTATGAATTTTAGAAAATTTAGATCGCTAGTATGACTATTTCAGTACACAGGTCTGTATATAAATTAAAAAGGAAAAGATGACAGTAAACTAGCTTCCAAACTTGAAAACTTACTTCATCTGTAGAAGCAAGGCTTTCACTGGGAGTCAGTTCAGAATTTGATGCCATCCACACTGCAGAATTCATTGATTTTGCACACTTTCCATTTTCGTTGTTTTCAGGTAAATGTCTGGTCACTATATCCTGGAAAAGGTAATAAATCTGTACTGTAAAAAAGAATCTAAAATTTGTCTGATTCACGCAGAAGATCCAAGGCTGTGTGCATACCTGCAAGGCATATAGAGCCCTTTGCCTCAAGTAATCTGTATTTAGCAGTTGAAGCTCATGGAAAAGTTCAATAAGAAAGTGGGGACGAGACTCATTTTGAGAAATAAGCGTTGCCACTTCAGAATAAATTGTGTCTCGCAAAGCTTCAAACATGGAAAGATCACTACCAGTTTCTGTAGGAAAAAAAATTTAACTCATTAAGTCCTTGACTTGCATCCAGGTGCAAGAAAACTGCTTACTAGGTATGCAATTTACAGGTACAGAAATGATCACTGTAGACTCCATTTTATACCTGATTTCTTATTCATTTCCTGAAGGGCATTTAAACATTCTCAAATATAACTTTATGCAATTCTTTATATAGTAAATAAGAACATAAAGAAAATTATTCCTATGAGTGCCTTATAATTTTGAACAATACCTTTGGAAATCATTCTTCACTAAAAAGAATATCACACACATTACTTTCAGAATAGCTATTCAACACTAAAAAAATGGAGTTTTAAGATATTTCAAACAAGGTATATAAACTTGAGAACATTTGCTGATACTCCTAGCCCACACTTTTGCAACATAAGCAACAACATTAAGAAAGCTCTAGACTGAATTCAAGAAAGCCACTCCTTCCTACACAAGCAGAAATCCTAACAACTCATACATGTCTAATATCAGTTCTGAGGCTCACATAAAACCTCTTACCCTTAAGCTCTATTGCATGTGTATGAGAAGACAATGTGTTCCCTAGTACATCTCCCATTCCTTTGAAAATTAAGGATTATCCTTGTATCACAACAGTTATTACATGCATATTTTGGCAAGTGTTGAATGGAAAAAAGTTAAGTTCGGAAAACTCAGCTTAGTTTAACAGATGCATATTTGTTAGTATTCAAGTTAATGAAGTTATTAGCAATATGGCAAATGTTACTGCACAATTTGATTATCTGCAAAATGTTTACCAGTATTTTTAAGCACAGAGGCAAGCTTTTTTTACCTTTAATAAGCCACAAGAAATTGCTTCCCTCTCCCATTACTAAAATGTAATAGCAGCTTTTAAACATACTAAAAATGCCTACTAGAATTAGCGTTCTTGTAGTATCTACCCATGTATCTCCCACTTCTTAACACATTGTCCAAACTATAACTCAAAGTAACTTCTATCACTGCATTTCATGCAAATTACAAGTAACATCTCTCTCCTTGTTTATTAGAGAAGGTGTTGCAATAATACGGATTTTGAACATCTGCAAAACAGTCTGAGTTACAGGACCAGATGTAAGAAAAAAAAAAAACCAAACCCACAACAGGTTGAAGCTAAGCAGTGAATGCATTACCTGGCGCTTCAATGCATGCATTTCTGTTAGACTGCTGCAGAATTCTCCTAGCATGCGCTGTAGGAAAGTGGGGATAGACAGTGATAAACACAAAGATGTGCACCAGAAATAAAGACAGGGTCTATACAAAACAGCAGGAGGAAGACTGCTTAGTCATCCAAACCACAACAGAGCTGCTTATTGTGAGATCTTGATAGGCAAAAGTTTATTGCTTACATCAATAAACAGCACTTAGTGCAGATACAGCTACGGTGACAAAACTGTATGCCATGACTAGAATTTCTGCATCTTTCAAACAAAACAAAGGTACTAGCAGAACCTAAAGAGACACTGAACGCTTTTGTGATCTAGATGCAAGAAAAGCAGTGCAGGTGGCAAAAAATGTAAGGGTTATGTGATGTTATAAGACTGAATTTGAATGATATTTGATAGAGCACTTTAAAGAATGAACAGAAAGAAAACACACATGTAGTACAGGATGGAGTTCAAATGCATGTTTCAAACAGTTTCATCTGTTGTGCAGTTACTTCCCATAAAACCAACAAATGGGCGAGGTCTTCATTTTACAGCAACAGAATTGTTTCTAAAGTATTTTAATCAAGTTCCTAATCTACAGAAGATATCCCAAATCAATCAATACCCAACTTTTTTTTTTAAACACACTTCTGTTTACAGCAACCTTAGAACTAAGAAACAAAATCTACACGCCAAACACATGCTACTGTCTTGTCATTAATATGGTGCTTTTAACCAATACGCTAGCAACAAAGAATGGAGGTCCTTTACTCCAGGTTCTCCAAACTACAGACATTCACAGAAGAATACCTGAAGACATTTCTGTAGATCTACTGTATTTAATTATTTTTTCCAATTGCTCCCGATTCCTTTTGCTGAACACCTTGCCATGAACCACCTCTTCAGAGTGTCTGCTCTTACTGCTCTTGCAGGGCTCACATACACTAGAAGCACTTGCACTTTCATAACCTAATGGGAATGGAAAAAACACCACAAAATCTTACAAAATAGTTTATAGCTTTTAAAAAATTGTTCAAGGGCGTTTTCAAAGACACAAACATCAATGATGTTTCCTAGCAAAATGTTCTTCTCAGTACACTGAAGCCACAGAGTAGGACTGAATCCTCAGCAACTGCACCAGTACTACGCATACTCGCATCATCCCTCTCTCCTCATTCCGTATTTTACTGAAGCACAACTTTCCCTAAGTCATCCAGTTTGGACACGAAGACATAATGAAAGAAGATTCTCCTGGTGGCTTATTCCAAATCTTGATGTATCTGCATCCACTATCTACTCACATCATGTCATCCTCATCAGTTAGGCTTTTTATTTAATGAAGCACTAAAAAAACCTGACATAGGTTGTATAAAATGGATTAGTATTTCAGTAACTGAACTTCATTACAGTAGGTACCATTTACAGAGAGTAACTTCTCTGGATTATAATTACTACATTCCAAGTTGCATTTGCCATTGTACCTAAGATTACTTTAAAACCTACCAGTATTTTTAATTCTGCCTTTTAGCTGAGAACTCTTCCTCTTATTCTTTGATTTAGGAGTTTTGTCTTTTGATGCCAAGCTTGCTTGCGCTGATGCTTTTCTAGATTTAAATGTCTTTGTTACAGTAGTTGGGTCTACTGGATCAGGCATGCTACTAAAACTCTCCAAAGACTCTTCATCAAATTCTCTTCTTCTACTTGTATCAGACTGACTTTTATGACCAGAACCAATGTTTTGTACTGGAACAGGGAAACCTGCTTTCATCTGAGACTGATCATCTTTTTTCATTTCATGGCTGTCATGAAGCCAAGTTGATCTTTTTTCCATTTCCTCTTCAGGTTGTCTGTGACTCCTGTCAGAATGAAAGAAAAAGAAAGGTGGTCCACAATGTATCATAACCTCCTCTCCCAGACAGAAACAGCATGCATTACTAGGGAAATATCTTTATCCATAATGGAAGTTATGTACTCCAGCTACTTAGCCATCCACTCAATACTGTGAAGAAGTAACTGAGTGTGAACTCTTCCAAATGTGAAATGGAAGACATTTGAAGAAATTCACATTTATCACTGGTTTCAACCTAAATATTCGTGCATAGCTATTGCTATGCTTAGATAGTACTACAGAAGCAAACATTTCTTGAAACAAAATTCATTGCAATCCACTGTAGCACAAAAATTAGAGATTCTCTGAAATTATATGCTCTAGCTATTCAAACAGTTAAATTTGAGAAAAAAACATGGAAATGAAATCTTCCTTATCAAACACATTACAAAACCATACAACCCTGTATTTGATCTTAAAATATTAAAGCAATAGAAAATAAGTTAATATACAGAAAAGCAGAATACCTTACTGAAAAAAGTAAAAGCCCCAAAAATGTAAACTGCAAAAGTAAAGCTCACCTTGCAATTCTATTATAATAAACTCCCTAAAAGAAAGATGAATTCTCAGAAGCCCTGGAAAAGGGAGGAGAGACATTATATACCTTTGTTTAT
This sequence comes from Heliornis fulica, assembly GCA_013399135.1. NCBI lineage: Eukaryota > Metazoa > Chordata > Aves > Gruiformes > Heliornithidae > Heliornis > Heliornis fulica. The sequence continues at coordinate 211,895 of VXBZ01000835.1, forward strand.
CTGCTCCATTAGACGAACTGCTTTCAAAAGGTTTGGGGAATGCCATATACCCAGTTTTCCCAGAAACATTATGATCAAGAGGATGTTGCTGCTGCTGCTGCTGCTCACTGCTGTGTGGGGAAACGTGTGCAAAATCTCCAAAACCAGAAGGGAACACTGGATTATAGTTAATACCTGCAAAGTAAACAAGAGTTAGGAAACATTTCTCTGATTCTATAATTTGTCCCTCACAGACTGGGTTTGATTGAAAGGGACTGAAGATCATCTACTTCCACCTCCCCTGCCATGGGCAGGACACCATCCACTGTGTTGTCCAAAGCCCCATCCAACCTGATGAGACATACTGTGTGACAGATGAGACATACTGTGTGACAGCCTAAAATGATTATTTAAAAATACAGTGGCAAAGTAAGCAAAACAGGTTTTGTCCCTGAAGTACTGCAATCAGAGTTTGTCTTAAATACAAATTTTAAACATTAGTGAATATTCCATATGCCACTACAGTCCCATCGGTGGGGAGGTTAAAGTTCTTCAAGAAATCCCAATAAAGAGTTCTTACAATTGAAGGCAAAAATGACACCAGTTCCAAATAAGGCAGAGCTCTATCTGCATGAAGACTTTATCGATGCTTCACCTACCATCAAACTAACAAGGCACTTGCAATAGGACAAGTATATATAGGGCAAAAGTAGTAATGCATTTATATACTTATTTTAACTTTAAACTCTTTATAACAGTAGATAATTGGATAATCTATCCTAAAACAGAAAACAGACTGCAGAATTTGAAAGCTACAATCTGGTTTGGGTCTATTTCTTGAATTGCTGAAAAGGCTGAAATATATTAAGACAGCTTTAACAGCTTTTAATGATGCAGTAAAATACGGGGTTTTTTCCCCATTTCAAATTCAACAGTAGATTTGGTAAAGAGATTAAAAACACTGTATCCAAGTCAACAGTTACTCTGTACCACTAACTGGAACGGAAATTAGTAAAACTCCCTTTACAGACATTTCAAACAAAAACAAGTGCTGGAAGTTCTAAGGGAAAGAATTACTAAGCGCTACCTTAATATTATAAGTGAATCCTCAAATTCTAAGTGATTAGTGCAAAAATATAAAAGCCTCAAACATTTTTTCCCCATTTGAAACCTTAGCTTTAGGGAGTATTCTCAACTATAACCAACTTAAGTATGAAATGCAAGTCTTTCTCAGTAAGAAGTCAAAATACACAATGATTTAGCAGTAAAACTTCAACAAACTTCTACTAGGATAATAAGGGCAATCAAATACTGTTTAAGACCATTTCAATCTAAATAAGAGTTTCAGCAAGTTCCTATTAAGGTTTCAGATTTTTAAAATTCATACTATTTTTTCACATCCACAGTCATACCTGGAGCAAAGGAAGAAAAATTAGTAAATCCTGGTACATTAAACAGGTTCACAGGTTGTGGAGGAAAGCTGAACGGACAGAAAACAGGAGATGGAGGAGGTGGTGCACTACTGCCTCTCTCCCTTCTCGGGATCTTCTCCTGAGATTGTTGTTCTTGCTGACGCATAAGATCATTTAACATTTGTTTCAACCTTGAAGACAGAGAAAAGCAAGCACTTGAGGACAACAAAGAAAAAGCAAAGGGAAAGCAAGTAGTTTGTGATTCATATTATTTTCACCTGCCCTATATAACATACACACAGATTTGTTTTCTTTTTACTAAGTGGAAATCAAGAAAAAAAACCACCAGCTTTCATTTAATCTTCAGTGACAGACAGGAACAGTTTTGAAATCAACTGCTCTGCATCAGTGGTCATGTTTACCAAACTTAAACATCCTTGCAAGAATAACAAAATATTGACTGTATGTGAAAAGCAGGCTGAAAAGCAAGTACAAACATCCAAAGATAGAAAATATGTGCAGAAGCAGACATATATATATACATATATACATATTTATATATATATATATATATATTAAGGCCAGTAGCTATATACTAAATACAAAACAGAAGTTACAAGCTTGAGCTTTCATGTAATGAATTAAAATTGCATGAATTTAAAACTTTTTTTAAAAGGTCATTGTTTTCAAGGTAGAAGTAGTACATCCAAATGGAGCATAAGGAAAGATAAATTCTGACAACACTAAGAAAGGACAAAAAGCTTCTCCACCACCTTTCCATAAGCATTAGAATCCAGAATCTAGCAAAGACTACGGATGTAAAAGCACATTCAAGGAAAGCAAGACTTAATGAAAAAAGCCAAAGATAATGCAACAGATACGTCTGAAAGATACCAACTTTTGATTCTCTTCCCTAAAGACATTACTCAGAGAGCCATATCAAAGGTGTTGAAGCAATGGTGAAAAAAATCCCAACCAAAAATGCTATATACGATTTTGAAAGCTTGCAATCAACTCAGACGAGTTATTTTACTCAGAAGAATTTAACCATTATTTCTAATCTTTCATTTGCATAACCACATTCTGTTCCTGAAGCATTTCAAATTCCACAGTGAAACACTAATACAGCCAACAAACCTTTGTACATTGTTCTGCTGCCAAGTCAGTTGAGTGTAACACTGGTTTAATTGATGCATAATAAGATGTACTTGTGAAGATGCAACATTATTGGGCATCATACTGTAAGGGCCTGTAAGCAAAGTCTGCAGAAGACAAGAGAGGGTCTGTGGAAAGAAAATATATGACAGTGACCAAACTACCAAAAGCAGTTTTTACTGGAAAGATTTAAAAGAAAAGAAAAAAAAGAACAGCAAAATAACTGCTCTTAATATCTACCTGCTGATCCTGCATCAAAGTTTGACAAATGCTGACACTAAATTCAAGCTGTTTCTTCAACTGATTGATCTGCTCTTGCCATTGTTCCTTTTCTTCCACATATGAAAGTTCAGACATCCACCTAAGGTTCTCTTGTCGCCGCATACTTATGTTTTGCTGTTGCCTTGCCTTAGACAATGGACGATGATTTCCATCTGCCGAAAGATGACAGCATTTTTTCCACCTGGGTAGGGGAACAAGAAGGAAAAATGAGGACAAAAGCTGACATTTCAAACAACTTCTTCTAATGGTACTTCCATTATTCAAATTGTGTCTCAGTTGTACATCAACAACTCACTTGGCCTCTGCCATTTCAGTGTGCTAGCTAATCATCCATGCAATTCTGTCAATCTAACACTATCCGAAACAAGTCAAAACCAACATCTGCCCAACTGACAACCACTGCCAAAAAAGAGTTGCTAAGGATGTTTCTGGATCTTGTTTTTTAGTAGCATCCACTACTCATTACAATTCATATTAAGATGAAAATAGAAGCCACCAACAGACTTAAAAAAGGCCCAGCTCCTGACTAGAAGGCCACTATTTAGTAACATTACTTTGGTATCAAAACCAGAGATAATAAATAGATGAGATATCCGTAACTTTTACCATGGCATTTTCATTTAGTTATACTTAAGAAACCAATCAGGTAAACAAGAATTCAAAATGTTCATATTAAGAAACCATTTTCAAAACTGTAAAAGCCAACACACTGAAAGCAATAGTTTCAGTTAGCTCAATTCTCTGATCTTTTTTAAAAAGCTGATGAATATCATTACAAAAGAAATATCTTTTAACCTGATTAAAGCAATATGGAAACATAAGGAGTTACTTATAAGCAATACAACCAGAGAGCTCAATAGCAGACATTTAATATGACTGAAAACAGAATAAATAATTGAATTAGTTATACACATTGCAGCTAGAGACCCCAACAAGAAAGCACCATTGCACACAGCTCCCTAGCAAGCAGAAATTTCAGTATGCTGTGAAAAGGATGCCTTGTGGTTAATGCAAAACTTCCACTGTGTAGCAGTTTAATCCCAGCCAGCAACTAATCACCAGCTGCTTAAGATCATTAAGTAATCATACTAACCTATCCTTATTTTCTTTTACAAAATATTCATTTTCTGGTATGTTGTTATTAGGATAAATAGATAAACTCTCATTCAAGCTTGATGCATCTTCTTCCTCTTCTTCTGCCTGAGCAACTCCATCAGAGAGATAACCATCTTCATCTCCTTCCTCTTCATCCAGTGCACACTGGGTAGAACCTCCCCAGGTAGCCATTGTCCTAGTGAACATCAGAGAGAGAGAGAAAACCAATCAAACCACATCACAAAAGACAAAAAGAGGAAAAAGAAGGGTGTTCAGGAAGAAAGGAGTTTTAGTTTGTAATAACTTATTAAAACAATCTGTTGACAATTACAAGTCTATTAATAAGGTGCATCAAAATTAGCATAAACATCTCACCAATGAAAAACTAAACTGAGATGCTTCTGTACTGGAATAGTTAAATGAAGTTACTTACTGTTTTGGAAAATTATTACTTTAATGTTGTTATAAATGGCATAGAGATAAAGAAAAATTACAGTGAGCATTACTCACCCTCTTGGGTGATTTTTCAGCAGTCATGAAACAGGAGAGACTAAATATGCTGGGAAGACCCTTAAAGCTAGCAAGTTGCCAAGTAAGTCACTTTAGATAGTAAAGAAATTAATGTACTGCTCTGTTATATCATGACATTCAGTGTTCAGATGAAAACAGGTAACTGCCCAAGACTACAGAAGTCTTAAGTACCCGTTAACACACTGACTCATGCTCTTACTTTTCAGTCCTACTCTGCTGTGGAGTACGCTGAGTTTCTGACCCTTCACTTTTAACAGATGCAGCGACAGTAGTTATTGTTTCTACAAGCTCTCTCCTCCTCTGATACTCAGCCATTAAAGCTTCGAGTTGTTTTCTTCGCTGTCGCAATTCTTCTCTTAAAATCTCACGTCTTCTCATCTCAGACCACAACTGCTTAGAGAAAAATGGAAGGCATTAGAATATAAAGAAATACAATCTAAAGCGTGTTAAAGTTTTAATATTTAATACTATATTGATACCTTTAGGTTTGGGCATTATACTGTAACTGAAGTCATACCACAGAGCTGCAAAATACATTCAGTATTTGCTATTCATGCCAAATATTGCAAAATCTAAGAAGGTAATTAAATATAGGATCAAGTTTTTTAAAGAAACAGTGCATGGTTTACTCAACACTTCTTTTATCAGAAAATTGTGCTAAGTACTAAGGTCTCTTCAAACCCAAACCATTCTGTGATTCTATAACTCTATTAAGCAAAAAGAGACTGGTTATCCTAAAATACTTATATGGAAGATGCCAAAGTTCTGAAATGTTCTTCTTAGAGAAGGAAAATCTGGCTTTTAATACCAACAGTATAGGCACTGCCCAATCACCTAAACTGTTAAAGCAAAATTTACAAGAATGCTGATACAAGTGACAAAGACTATTTAAAAAAAATCTTTTTTGTATTTGTTTCTGATGCCTAGCCTATCCAGCAAACAGTCATCATCGCACATCCCTCCCAACCCTACAAATGCTAGCTTTTAATAAAGACAAAGTAATATCCAGATCATTAAGCCATGAATTTTTGGGGAAAATGAGGAGGATGTGTAAAAGATAAACTACATTTCAAATACTGACATAATTTTCTTCATAGATGACTTGTTTCCATCATGCACTGTTAAAAGTTTACAGCACAAACTCAAAATTCACATCACTTCCAAATTAATATTTGATAACTGCTATGTCTGGGGAAAGATCATTTGCCAGTTCAGGTTCATTTACTTCTTGCCAGAAACAAAACAAAGGAGTTATATAGACTTTGTTAAAATGGCTACTAGTCCACTTCCTACACTGCAACTTGGACACACTTATAAATGTATCAATGTTACCTAGAACTTTTTTTTCCTTTTGAAACCTTTTCAAAGTCACAGAAAGTCAAGGATAAAATACCTCATTGCCTACCGGTACAGACTCATCAAACTCAACTGAAGGCTTTCCAGCTGTGTTACAGCCATTCATGGCTGGAGTTGAGGTTGCTGGTGAAGTCTGCCTATTTGCTGGGCAGTTACCCAGGCCAGCTGACAACTGAAAGAGAAAGTGCAATGGCAAAATAAGAGTAGAGTAACTTCTCAGAACTTACGGGCTGGTAAAACTATGTGTAGTACAGGCTTTATGAGACGGGAGAATTAGTACCCAGTGAAAATGGATTTTTCAAATCAAGGCTAAATACTTATTTCAGAAACATGAATCAGTAACACTTATGTAATAAGAGTATTTTAGAATGCTGTAGGTACACAGTATTGATGTTTTACTGCTCATTTCATTAAAAAAAAGCTAATCTTCAAAGTGTATAAGAAACAGTACAGCACTTTGCATTTAAGTTTGAATACAGCAAAGCATCGACCGTGTCTGTAAGACACATTATTGTTTCAAAATACCTAATCCTGCAAACAATTACTACAAGTAATTGAAGTAAAAATTACTAGAAGTAAATGCAGTGACCAGCAGGTATGGACAGACAAATTTCAGTACAGAAGTAAGACCGAAAGTTCTCTGTCCTCTAAGACTTTCAATCAAGGAATTTAAAGACAATCTGTAGTGAAATTACAGTTTGATACAGCAATCACTGGGCAAGAAGCTATAGAGGAATGAGATAACCAGAGGTCTTTCTGAGGATTAGAAGCAGAGCTGCTTACAGTATGAAAGTATTACGAATTTTAAGGGGGGGG
>VXBZ01000835.1:218546-237218 GCA_013399135.1 Heliornis fulica
GGGGGGCTTCTGATTCTTATAGTAAAAAATGGCATGAAAGATATTTCATGTTTTGTTCTCAACAGCTTACAAAAGTAAATAAATACATTCTACCCACCTGAAGGTCAGGACACGCCTTCTGCAACACTTCAATTTTTTCTTGAATTTCAATCAGTTTTCTTCTTTCTTCTTGTAACTGCTTAAGCTCACGTTGCTGCTGAAGTTTAGCTTCATAAAACTTCTCTCTGTGTAAATAAGTTAGCTGCATGTTACTTGGAAAGCAGTTACCTAAAGCATGATTCTGTTATCCTTTGACAAAGGTTTACCTTGCTTTTTCATTCAGCACTGCATCTTTTTGTGATCTGTTGGCAGTAGCTCGGACATTGTTTGGTTGTTGCTTTGTCTCTTCCATCTCACCCAAAAACAAGTCATCAGCATTAGATGCATTTGCAACTGTTGCTTGAGGTTCTGGATCATCGTCCTGAAAGGTTATTAGAAAGGCAGTTAGGCTATATTCAAGTTGGTACACAAAATGTAACAAGTTTAATTTGTAAAAATAATTTTTCAGAACTAGACAGTCTGAATAGCTTTATTTTTAGTTCAAATCCTAAAGTGAGAAGTCATCTTCACTGTATCATGACTTTTAAGATATTAGATGAGAGAAATTAAAGTTACAAAGATCACACTGCTGAAACTTCCACTATAGATCTATAAATCCACGACAGCTGGTCTCATTCTGGAAGCATAAACCACTTTGATTGTATTTTATACCTACAACTGAGTGAACAGAAACACCAATGTACAGTTAGCATCTCTTTTACGATGATAAAAAAAACAAGTCTGAGAAATTTTTGATAGGAGTATGATCTGAAAATAACAATGTAGTGTTCATACTGTAAACTATGTTCAAAGGGAGATTGATTTTAGAGTTCTCACAGAAAGCCTTTATATAAGATTGTGCTCAAATGCAAACACTGTTGAGACATTGGATTCACAATAAGTTGGTTTTAATAAACATCACAAACTTAGCATGAGATACTGTTTATTAAAAATGTTGTTGATTCATAGCTGGCCCTCAAGAGTGTAAAAAAAAAAAAAGAAAAAAAAGAAAAACTAACACCCCCAAACCTTGACAAAACTACCCTAACTCAAACATGGTGCAACATCCAAAGATTTTTAAATCAAAACAGTTATTTTTCCTCACTGAACGAGCAATATTGCAAAGTCTAGGATTCAAAAACTACAACAGAATACAACATTCATTATAAACTTAAAAATGTACATCTAACCTTTTAAAATACTAGATTTCTTGGTTCATATTTTGTACTGCAGTGCTAAGGTTAAGTAATAAGGCCGGTCTTTCATTAGGTTAGAATCCCTCAAGAAAATCCAGATGTGAGCTTCATAAGTATCAGTCTTGACTTCAGAAAAGTCAAGCAGTATCTCTTTTACAAGCCCTGAAAGGAGCACCTAAATGTTACACTAAGCAGAGTATTTTTTCCCTATGAAAAGTTACAAATTACACAAAGTAATGAATGTGACACTTGTGTGTGCAGATTTATGTTGAAAATACAATACCTGCACTATAGCAGCAAGGTTTTGCAACTGTCGAAGTTTCTGTTTTGCAGCTATAAGCCTATTGATCTGCTCAAACTCAGCATCTCCAGCAGCATCACCCAAGCTGCTTCTGTGACTAGATATGGAATCTTCACTCCCTCTATCTTCTTCCACTTCATCATCTTCACCTTGGGGTAGGTCAATGTCTTTGCCATCCTCCTTATTATGACAGTCTGAAGGCAGGGAGAGGAAGTAACAAAACAACAGCAATGATGACTTATACTGAACATGAGCTCCACTGTAATTATTGGACATCAGAGAGGTGGTGGTGGACTCGTCCCTATTCAAGGTCAGGCTTGAATGGGCTCTGAGCAACCTGATCTAGTGAAGATGTCCCTGCTTTCTGCAGGGGGGTTGGACTAGATGGCCTTTAAAGGTCCTTCCAACTTAACACATTCTATGATTCTATGACATAAGAAAAATGTCAGTTTAATTATTAGACTCGAATATTTTGCTCATTGAATAAGTTTCTCACAAGTTCTGTGCAGCTATCAGAATCATTTGCCCTCACACTTAAAATCAGAAAATTTTAGAACATACCTAGAGCAGATGTTTTTAGAGTCCTTAGATTAGCAGCAGATCGGTTATTTATTTCACAATCTGTATTAAGATGTCTTCCATCTCTGTTATTAGTTCCACACTGTACATTTGAGTTGCTATTTATTTCACTCCAATTACTGATTCCTTGAGGGTTTCTAAGGTAAAATACATTACTCATGTTAACTTTTTAAAAACTGGCATCAGTGGAATCTTATGTCAGCCAATTTATTAACCTGACTTTCATTGGAACGTAGGGGATTTTTTTTTAAAGGAAGAAAAATCAACTCCATATAAAAATCAGTGGAGACATTCAGAATTTTTCAATATCCATCTCACCGATTTTTTTTTAAGTAGTCAGAAGCAGCTATGAATTATCCACTGATCCACCTACAAGAGACTTTCAAGGTACATGAAAGCTGTATTATAAAAGCTTTTTATGATTCACAGCTAAATTAGCATTCATTTCTGTACAGTGAAGATCTCTGATGCACAGTTGCCCTGTTAGATTACAGCTCTAAATATCTCTCTAACCTTAAGTTTGTTTTTGTTCCAGTTCTCACAGTGCCTAGATGCAAAAAGTTACAGATTTTGATTTCTCTTCCCTAGATTTTCTAAATGTCCAAACTTGTCTACAGTTGCTATGGGAATAAGTTAAAAAGGACAAGGTTATTAAAGTCATTTGTATATAAAAGCTACTTAAAATGAAGAATTCCTGAAAGCTAACGTAAACACTTCTGGTTGCCTCAAATAATGTATTGCTTCAGGAGGCCTGTTAACACCCTAGCCACAAAAACTAAGAAAGACAAAAATACATTACAACCTAATATTTGTAACTGGCTGTGGATCCTCATGTTCAGAATCACTTTCTGATTCTTCTGTTTCTTCTTCTTCCTTGGTGTTTTCATTCACAGCATCTGTCATCATATCAGATGTTTGCTCATAGTAGTGAACTAACTCACGTAACTCATTCAGCCTTTTACGAACCTCATTTAGCTTCCTGTGGAGAAAAAAAAGAACACGTGTTTTAGAATCACAGAATCACAGAATAGATAGAGCTGGAAGGGACTCCCAGAGGTCATCAACTCCCCTGCAGGAAGCAGGGACACCCCCTAACTAGATCAGGTTGCTCAGGGCCTCATCCAACCTGGCCTTGAACGTCTCCAGGGATGGGGCATCCACCACCTCCCTGGGCAACCTGTTCCAGTGCTCCACCACTCTCACAGGAAAGAACTTTTTCCTAATATCCAATCTAAATCTCCCTCCCTCTATTTTAAAACTATTACCCCTTGTCCTGTCACAACAGGCCCTACTGAACAGCCTCTCCCCATCTTTCGAGCCCCCTCGAGGTACTGGCAGACCGCTAGACAACCTGTTCCAGTGCTCCACCACTCTCACAGGAAAGAACTTTTTCCTAATATCCAATCTAAATCTCCCTCCATTTTAAAACTATTATCCCTTGTCCTGTCACAACAGGCCCTACTGAACAGCCTCTCCCCATCTTTCGAGCCCCCTCGAGGTACTGGCAGACCGCTAGAAGGTCTCCCCAGAGCCTCCTCTTCTCCAGGCTGAACAGCCCCAACTCTCTCAGTTTGCCCTCATAGGAAAGGTGCTCCAGCCCTTTTCGTTATATTAAATATCAAATTACACAGAGTTTAAAAGTATACATATAATTTTCAGTTCTCAAAGTTTACTCCCATTTTCCTAGCTGCAAGAACCTTAGCTGTTCACATAGCTGTGAACTCACTTAACTGCCTTGGACCATTTACTAAACAGTTATAACATTAAGTAGATTAAAGTATGAAATGGATTTCTTAACCCAGAACTTTTTAAATAACTAACACTCAAAATCACTGAAGCACCAAATGAAAACTAAAACAAAACAAAAACCAACAAAAAAAAAAAGCTTACCGAAGCTTTTCTGTTGGATTTAGATTGTCATCTTCTTCACTCTCATTCTGAGAAGCCAGGCAATCAGGAGGATAGGGAGCAGATGCCAGACTGTTTGATTCGCCGTTGACAACAGTGACTATGCCTACAGGACCAGAAGCAGCTGAAGTTGTACTTCTTTGATCAATACTCCTTTGAGGGGAACCTGAAGCAGGAAAAACTACAAAAAGGAAATACAGCTCATAAGAACAACTTTAAAAAGGAACCTGCTTAATTGAATTATATTAAAACATATCTACAGAAAATATTACTAGCAGACAAGACAGTGGTTAGTAACTTTTCTTAAAAGAAAAGCTTTTGTTTTAAGCCTCATGGCATGCAATGCCAATAGGGAGAGAGTACTAATTAGCTTTTGTAAGCAAGCCTTCAGTCAGTTCCTTTTAATTTTATTGTGCTAGGAAAAATTTCTTGACCAACAGGGTTATCAAGCACTGGAACAGGCTGCCCAATAAAGTGTCTGAGTCATCATCCCTGGAAATATTTATAAAATGCGTAGATGTGGGGCTAGGGACATGGTTTAGTGGTGGACTTAGCAGTGTTAATGGTTGGACTCTATGATGTTAAAGGTCTTTTCCAACCTAAATGATTCTATGATTACTGAACTTGGTAAGTGGAAACTTTCATGCTGTGAATCCACCCAAGAGTTCTTTTAAGGTTTTATTTACAGACGGGTTGCTTTTTTTTTTTTTTGTAATGTAATCAACATAAAATGAAAAATCCTATTTTTTTTTCTCTAAGCAGTTTTGTTCATATGTTCTAGAATGTAGATTTTTTGATGTTTGCTTTTTCCAGCTACATGAAATCATATTCAAGTATGTTCATCCTATATTCATTAAGTACATGCAGAAAGATGGGGTACAGTAAAGTAACTATTAAAACAGTCTGCCCTCCTCCTGGGGAATGCTTCAAGTGCCTTACTTCTCAATGTTAACCAAGATACACTGTCATCACCCCTCTAGAAGTTTCCAGCTACAGCACAAACTTCACCAGTACAAATGTATTTCTAGAATGGAAAGTGTGATCAGCAAGTAGGACCACATCAAGACAGTAAGGAGAGAAAAAAGCCACCTACAGAACAGGCCAAAAATCTCTAGCCCACTCAGTTAAGTTCCTCTGGCATGGTCTGTGATTGGAGTCCCTGCAACTAGTGCATGAGAAAGTGTTCTGACAGTGGACAAGCAAACATCCTAATGCCACTACCATCTACTAACATCTGAAGTGAGGAGTACATAAACACGGATGTACTGCAATGAAAATACAGAAAGTTCAAGTTCATGTGGGTACACTCTACAACTAAGCTGTCACAGACAAGCCCTGAAGAACAAAAATCACATTCTCACATTAGTCAACTTAATAATTTTATAAAGAAGAGTGTTATTAGCAAAACCACTCATCATCATTACTTCTAGAGCTCCCCATTAAGCCAGAAACTTAAAAGCATTAAAACCATTAGCATAATATCGCCCTAGCATAGCTTTATCACCTGCATTTCATTAAGTAAATAAGTTGCAAATTTAAAAAAAACACACACATAATAAATACTTTATAAACACATACATTTCAAGAAAGCATCTTTTCAAAATACACAATTTTGCCTATATTTGCTTACAGGAGGAGTTATTTAGATGTGGGTCATGAAGTGAATGAAGTTCTCCTAACAGTTTGTCCATTTTTTGCTTTTTACCCTGTAACATTCTCATCTTGTTAAAAAGATGTGCCTTCTCGTCTGACAGGTGTTCTGCCATCGAGGAGTTTCTGCTTCGTGAAATTTCTCTGGTAAGTGAAAGACTTTCTGCTTGCCTCCTGTTGTCTGGCACAGACTGTGTCTGAAAAGAGTAATTACATTTTAATCAAAGTACTATGAAAAAAGTATAATAAACTGTAAGAAACAAAGTCCTCTTGCAGGCTTGCTAGTCTCAACACTAAAACAAACATTTTGAAGGGAAACTGATACAAACAACATTCATGATATCCCAATCATATACTGGGCTAATATGTCATTATATTGCAATATATAAACTACTGGACTTCTACAGAAAGCTGTGAGACAAAGCATTGGTCAGTCACCTGCTAACTCTTAACACAAAGATGTTAAGCTTTCACCTTTCAGGGAACTCTAATTATTCCACTAGCAAATCCACACCAGTAAGCAAGCCAAACACTTAATGACACTATTCAAAGGAATAACAGACAACGGAAAATTTTGCACAGTGCAATCCAAGGACTGACCTGAGAATCATGAAGTTGGTTGTGAAAGCGCTGAATTAAGTCATTCAATTCTTCATTCAGCTCTGAAGTAAGGCTTACTCCTGAAACACTACCTGTAGTCTCTGTTACAACTGGGTGTGAGGAAGGAGGAGGAAAAAAACCCAAACAATAAACACTTTGTCACAGTCATTAAAACAAATGCTATTTGATGAAGATGTTTGATCTAACAAGAACACAAATATACTACACCTCTTAAAATGCAGCAATAGGTTTTAATAATGTCCCTCCCACCAGCCTTACTCATTAAAGATTACTTTCATTACAGAAATACTAATAAGCCAACTCACAGCTCCTTTGTGAAGAACAATATAAGAGGACTTTGTGTGTCTGTTCTGTATTTTGCTAAAAAGGTCAGAGCAAGATGGAAACAACCAAGTTGTCTAAGGTGGATGGAAACATTTTGCTTGTTAGATACAAAATTGTTACTACTTAGTATAGCCAAACTCCAAGCAGTGCAAGAACTTCTACTGTCTTAAAATAATAAATTAACAGGACACCAAGCTTTCATCTTGATGTAAGTTGCAACAACTAGCAAAAAAAGAGTCTAAAGGTTTGTTCTTTAAAAAGCTTTGAGAGGAACACATTAAAAAGAAAGCCCTTTTCCTCTCCCTGAAAGCTCAAACAGTACTAAGACACAGAACTGGCAGTTGAGAGATCTAAACAGCTCTTTCCTTTTCCCCAAATATGAACCAACACTTTGTATAAAGCAAAAATCAAGAAGATATTTATTGCCACCTGAGATCACAACTCTGTTAGCTGTTTTAGCCACAACAATATGTTAATATTTTCAAATTTAAAAACCACTTATTTTTTAAAGATTCAAATTCAATACAGGACATTTCGTACAGTCCTGGAACATGTCACATATTTAAGTCAAAAATGTCAATAAAAACAGCCGTAAGAAACTGTTAAGAGTGACATATGTGGAAATGTGAAACAGAAATACCACCAAAGAATTAAAAACAGTTCTAACTTTTCATAAGCAATCCTATTTTCTACCTACTTCATCTACACACTTCAAGATGGGAGTTCTGTACATTTAAGTACATAAGAGAAAGCAGATTCGATCACACATCTACTCCTGCAGAGCAGATAGGGGAAAAGCAATTACTGAACACTATTTAAGAAACAAAGAAATCCCTTTCAAAGGCACTTGCAGCTTCTGCTCCTGTGGTAGCTTTCTAAAAACTCTACCTACCAACTTCCCTGCTTTGCCTACTCTAAAATCTAGAGTTTTCTTAACCAGTTCCACTCTCTTGCCCACAGTCTATCAAATAAAGGACAGGATTAAAAAAACCAAAACAAACCAACAGAACAGATCTCATCAGAGCAAGGAACCTTAAAGTAAGGCTTTTTGTAAAATGCAGAAACTGATGCTTATATATTTAAACAAATTAATCTGTTTACAATACATAAACTACTGCTATCCCATACACCATCTAATCAAGTCTGATGTCAACTCTTATGGGGAAGAGTCATGGAAAAGTAACAGACTGAACTTGAACTTGCTCAGTGCAGAAGTTCCGATTCCCTACAACTTCACACACATAACTAACTGACAAGTGAACAGAATTTGGGAAGAGTGGGGGGAAAGGGGCAGGGCAGGATGAATTTCCAACAAACGAGATTAATACAAATATCAACAGTGCACACATCAAGGACCCCTTTCTCCCTTTTAAGACTGAACACTTGAGGCAACTCTGCTGTGAACCTTTAGGCAGATGTCTCTGTCCCCAAGATAGTTTTTAAAAAGTTGGGGAGATGCAACTTGATTGGATAAACCAATGGCTGTCAAGCAGCAAGCCACCAAAACCAACCCAAACAAACCAGGAATCTCATGAAAAAACAAGGAAAAACTTAAACTACCAACTGCCCATAGCTAGAAGGATTCAGAAAGGAAGAGAATACTCTGCATGCCCCGCTTCAGTTCTCTCCTCCCAAGGCCTGGTACAATGCTGCAGGTGAGAGGCAAACTCCTAGTCTGATGTGACAAACCAATTCTTAGACAAAATCCCACACTTTCAGGATTTTATAAGCCACAGCAGTCAGCTATATAGTTTGTAGCTGACATTTTTAAATGTTACTTTGTCAACTCTTTTCAGAAAATTTTCAAGGAGCTCATTGGGAAAAAACCCTTAAATGTGCATTCCACAATTCCAGCTTTAACCATGCAATCAGCATGCTAGCATGCTGCCAAAGGCACCACCAATTCCACATACCAGAATCATCCATGACAGCAATTTCTTGCTCTGCTTTATGCTGCAAAGCAAGCAGAGCTGCCTGTCTTCCTTGAAGAGCCTTCAACTGCTCCTGCTGTTGTAGCATCCTTTTCAATAAATCATGCTGCTTCTTCAAATTCTCCAACTCCTCTTTAGCTTCCTGTCGAGGATCTCTGGCCTGCAAGATATCAAAGAACATTACCATAATTCTGATTTTTTTTTAAGTACTAGTAACTGAAGTGTCAAAAGAAGAACATTTTTGCGTAAAAAGGTGAAAATGACAGCTTTGCCTTTCAAGTAGTCCTTACCATTCTAAAAGTTTTAGACACCCAAAGACAGGGAAAAGACTGTACAACCAAGGCATGCTTACCATTCCTGGGGGTTAGGCTTTCCTAACTCAAACTCAATGAGCCAGCCTAACGTGTCCCAAAGACTAGCTCAAGCATCCCTCTGTCTTTTGAATCAAGATAAGGCATAGTATTATGGAGCTACACATACACAATCTAGCTGATTTATTGACCTAAAATCTCTATGTTTTCAGCCAATCATTCCAGGCAGTTATTCTTCTCTAATTTGAAACATGTTTATTTTTGTATGCTATATTTATACCATAGATACTAGCACAGACCAGATTTAGGAAAACATTTCAAAACAAAACCCTAAACAGAAGCACCCCCTATACTGCACTTTCAAGCACATGGAAAGATATCCAAAAGAATGAAAGCATGCGGGGCAGTTAAAATATATTAGAACTAAATTATATTCCTCACCCTGTCCTAACTAAATGCTGAAGATTTGCCTCAAAATTTTTATTCAAGGTCTGTCAGCAAATTAAGTACTTTAATGAGACACCCACACTTAAGATTCTGATCCTGTCTGAAGCTGCATTTTCACACTATGCAGATGAAACCATGGGAAAAATTTGCCTCCTTTTTGTTAGGAGTTGACAAGGATTTTAATAGAACATTACTAACTCAGAAGCATCATCCTCTCTCCTCATAGTGCTGAGTTCCTGAAGTACAAAATTAACTCAGTCCAAAATTCCTTCAGCAAATGCCAGAACAGAAGCAGGCTTCTTATATTAACTAGTGCTGGGTACCAGGAAATGTTCAACTTCCCAGCAGAGAAAGATTAACACATCCAGAATTCTAAACTTCTCAAAGAAATGTTACTATAATATGCACTGCAACTGGCACCGATCATTCCTGTTAAAATTTCATCTTATACACAAAAAGCAGATTAGAGGCAAAATAAGAGTACACAGTGAAATTAACCCAGGAAGAAACGAGGGAAAGAAAGCAAAAAAGGGGATGCACCTCAGTCTCATGCACTTATTAAATAATCCAAGCTTTTCAAAGTACCAGATTAGCTTGTGTTAATTAAAATCATGTCACAAAATTTTCAAACATAGTTCTACATTTAGACAAGTAAGCTTCACAAAACACTTAAGACTTTTTTTAAAAAAAAATTAATCAGTGAGGCAAAGCTACAGAAAAGCTGCTAACAGGTAACAAAGGAAGTTTTAGAGTCTAACCCCCTTAGTCTTCCTGCTTCTAATATTTGTATAAAAAAAAAATATATATAAACAGCTAGACAAAAAACATTTGTGGAACAATTTAAGGATACTACTTTAAAATTTATTTTTTCTACATGGTATCAGCTTAAATTTGCACTGGCAGAGTATCAGCAGAAACATGACAAGTTATCTGAAAGCCACATTTACAGTATGTTTTCTTAGGACGAGAACAGCAAACCAGAAGGATCATGTATGTAAAGTCAGAACACCCTCTGTACAGTTATATATAGTACTTTCTCTGTCTTCTGAAGTGTCAAATTTGACAAAGTTGTCAAGTATCTCTATTTAAAGAAAAACACCTCTAGGAAAAGAAGATTCATTCCACAAAGACAGCTGGATACAGATAAGCAGACCAAATGGGAACGTTTCACTTAAGTAATAAATACATTTGAAGCAGATAACAGCAGAAAAAGAAAAAAAAAGATCAGCATGTATAAACCCTGTTGAAGCTAAAATAGTATTTTGAAGTGTACCTTTGAAGGCAATCCATGTTCTTGGCTATTAATCCTACAAGGCCAGATTTCCCTGTCATTCAGGGCAGCTCTGTCACTTTTCCCTTTAGGGCTTGTTGTAACATCAATGTCTGTAACCTGTTCTTGTGAGGCTGAATTCCCTAGTTTGTCTTCAATGCGGGGCCGAACGCTCAAACTAAAAGATACCTCCTTTATTAAATAGTTTAGTATGTTAGATTTTAAACATGTGCTCCAACTTAACATGCAAGTTACAAACCTACTCTCTTGTATCTTGTCAAATAATGAAAGTAAATATAAAATAAAATCTAGAGCAAAGATATTTTTAGTTTTTCTTTTAACTTTGAGAACAGTAAGGCTCCATATAAGCAACCAACTTTAAGACATGTAGAATGAATACTTCTAGTAAGATATTCAAGCTGCATGTAAGCAAAAATGAAGAGCCAAACATAAAACTAAAACACATTTTGCAGAGATGAAGAAAATGCAAGTTTACATGTATGCCTCTTACAAACTTTAAAAAGTATTGAAAAAAACAGGAAAAGACTAGTAAAGTTAAAAGTACATCTTCCATGTCTATTATTTTATTTCTTCACAGGGATAGAAAAATTTCTTACAAAACTGAAAGTAATTACAAAAACTTCTTAATGTTTTAATTGCTGTTGCACTTCCAAGTATGCAAATTCTCATCTGTAGAACATTCAGAGTACCAGCTCTTTAGTACTTTTCCTCAGTATAGCAGTATTGGAAGATGTAAAACACAAGTTGTTATTAAAATGCTTTTCTATCTAATATAAGATTTTACCATGTTAATATAAGTTTTTATAAATAGAAAATTGTTTATCTCAGAACTAAATTCATAATTTATTTTCTAAAAGGTGCTTAGCTCTCAAAAAAAGGACAAACTTCTGTGCCGGGTCAATACTTCTATCACTACCAACTCATTTCTAACCCTTTCCTCACCCAAAAGCAGCAAGTTTTCCCCACTAACAAACTTACATATGAAAAATTATTCCTTCCTACATGAATCCAGTGCATGCTCTGCCAAAGTAAATGCTTAACATTTCACTCTACTATGAAGAAAGACTAAAATATTTTAAAAATAATTAAGATGTGTTGTGATAGCATCATTAACTTTCTGAACCAAGTGTATAGGGATTTCTACTTTTTAATTGAACTGCAGATTATGATCCTATCACAACAATCAGGACAAAACCACAACAGTCTTCATTTCCAGCACCTTAATTACTAAAAGGCAGCTTACCGTGGTATCTGAAGCCTCAGACTGCACATCAATGTTTAGCGATGTGCTCTCACCTACAGAACCAGATCCCACAGCTGAATCTATAGTCCGAACATCATCCTCCTCATTTTCTCTAGCCTGAAACATTTCATTGGCATAAATCAAAAGCTATATAAAGGGGGCAGTAAAAATGAATTATGGAAGCTACTACATATCAAAACCAACACCCCCAGAATCACCATCAAAACATCAATGGTCAAGTCCTGAAAAAGCTTACAGTGCAGAAACAAATATATTTATTTTCTCAAACTTACAAGCATCTTTTGCAAAAATTTCAGATAGGATTTCTCCTGCTCTTTAAGGTGATCTATAAGGTGTGATAAACGCTCAACATTGGCCGATCTTTCATTTTTCTCTACAAGATCATCCCGCATGGAGCTGGCCTTAGCAATATAGTCGCGAATTTGAACTAGTCTGCTCACAATCTGCAAAGACACTGAAGTTACTGAATGCATTCAGCTACAGCTTTAATGTATTTAATGCACAAAACACGGTGACAGCCAACAGCAAAGTAGTAATTAAAGGGGTGACATACTAGTACTTTCAATCCTCTAAAAACACTTCTGCAAGTGGTTAAGAGTCAACAATCTTTTTAAGGATAGATCTATGCACATGAAGTGACATAGGCTAAACCAGAATCAAGTTCATCAACATATTAAACTAAGTATTTTCTGGAACTATATAAAAGAGAACTGACCTCTGAAATGAAAATTGATAAGTTTCCTTTACCAATAAGAGGATTTCTAAAGAACAGTACATGATTACATTCATTTTCACATTTACTTCAAGTTACCTTTCACAGCAGTGGGAAGATAAGTATTTCCAATAAAGACTTAGCAGTTATACTTTTTGGAAATTTAGAAAGCAGCATTAAAAAGTAACAAAGTAATTGAAACCTTTCAATATTATGCAGAATTAACAGGCTATGTAAATACCTGGCTACTATCCATAGCTGGTTCTCTCCTTCCATCTTCTTGAGCAGAGACTTGACCATTTTGCAAGAAATCCTTGCTTAGAGCAGCTCCAAACAAGTCTTTACATTGCACTGATACCCCACTTTCCTTTTTTGAGGAAGCTGAGGCAGGATCTTTGCTTTTGTTAGTGTTTATCTGCATTGACAGGAAGTTGAATGGTTTTTTGTTTTCATTAAGTTGACGTTTGTTGTTAGCAGCGGTTGCCCTGCCTTGAGAATCACTCCCAATGCTTCTCTGTAACAAAGAAAACAATTATTTTTCCCCTCAAATATACTCTCAACACCAATTAGTTTCACTGTTTGGATTACTGGCTCTGTAATATTATTAGAGTGATCTCAAAGTTACCTTATTAGCCACTGACTAGCCAAAGCTAAAGACAGTACACATGACTTTTGCCACAGTTTTAAAAAAACAAGCCCACTCCCTCTGAATAACTAAGAAGCAAAAGGGTTCTGCAGTTCCTCAGAGCTTATTTCCTCATCCTTACGGTGGTGTCCACCTTTAGTATACAGTGAAAGGCATCCTATTTCTCCAGGTATTTTGATAGAATAGTAACAGGGCAATGCATGCGGAATATGACACCTCATAGTTCAGCTGCTAGTTAGAACCTTCTGAATAATAACTTGGTGCCATAACATACATATCAGGAGGAAGTTATGCCTGGTCTTTATATTGTAACTCAAAGCAATGAATGTCATTTGAAGAATCTTCACCAAACAAAAGATTTTACAACAAACTTCAGTGAATGCTAACAAGCCTCTATTCTGAAACTGTTAGCAAAAATTTATGCCTTATTTCCAAAGAATCAATCCCTCATGTTATTCATTGTTTTGGACAATGTAAAGATGAATATACCATACACCCAAAGAAGCAGTTATGACTCAAGAATTCATGCCATACATTTCTCTCACTCTATGCAGGAGAAGTTTTTAATGCTAAGTCTTCTGTTTAACCCACAAGGATAAAAATGTTCAGAATCACAAATTGGCACATGGAGACTTTCAAAATAAGGTAGCATATTTTAAAGTGGCAGACAAGTATGATGAGTAAGAAATACTGACCTGAAGACACAGGAATTTATTCACAATTGAGAGGAAGTAAAGACAGCT
Organism: Heliornis fulica; assembly: GCA_013399135.1. Taxonomy (NCBI): domain Eukaryota; kingdom Metazoa; phylum Chordata; class Aves; order Gruiformes; family Heliornithidae; genus Heliornis; species Heliornis fulica. The sequence goes on from VXBZ01000835.1 coordinate 232,549, forward strand.
AGTGTGCTCTTAAGTACAGGAAAGCCATGGTGCTTCCACAATTTTCTCAAGTTCAAAACTAGAATTTTGGTATGGCTCCTACAGTGCCTGTAAGCTTTTCTTAATCACTTATGAAAGCTTATTCATCTGTCAAACTATTAATAAAAATGGGAATAAATTCTGTATTCACATGTATAGTGGGAGCTAGTATTCATACAAACCTGATCCAGATCACTGAAGTTTATTCTTTGCTTAAGCTTTTCTAGTTCAGCCTGCTCTGGAACAGACATCTGGGTCATGTATCGAGCATGAGGAAAACTATGAGGAGTTCTGGTCTTCCGTCGTCCCATTCCAGGTGAGGATTCTGGAGATATATCATTAGTGAGCCTTTTTTCAGCTTCCCCACCAAGCTTTTTCTTGTTTTTTTCTGAAGATCTGTTTGCTTTTTTCTGTTGACTTCCCCAGTCCTTCAGGGGAAGGAGAAGGAGGGAAAAAAAAAAAAAGTTGTATTTGTTATCTATGTGGATAACGTGAAAAGTAAATATTTTCATTCTTTGAAAGAGTTTACTTCCATTTTAGAAGTAAAAAGCAGTATCAAAACATGCACTAAGTTTTCTAGAGCAAATGTCACATTACAAAATATTTTCTACACTGGATAAATTAAAAATAGCTTATCAGGAAATTTTAAACTGATTTCATCTTAAAATGTATTAAATACGAAGCTAAAACTCTATTTTTCTTCCTCACAAAGGACTTTTCTGCAGTTTACAACTTTTAATAATTTTCCCTTTCATGACACCTGCAACACTTTTGTGCCTGTCTATTTACCTAAACAACTTCCCATAAAAACATCTACAGACTTTATAACCTCTGAATTATACTCACAGCTTGCTTACAAGTACTTCAATTATTTTTACTAGTTTTGCAGATACTTACCTGTAAAACTGTACTGACAAAGCTTAGGGCTTTTCACTGTTACCTTCCACTAACATAATCTACTGGTTATTTTGATGTACAGCATAAACCGACAACTGAAAGAGAAGATTAATTATACCGTGTTGTTCAACCGGTCATCAAGACTCTCATTGCTCCAGCTAGGCAAGTCCTGATCATTCATGCCTTCTTCAAAGGGACCACCTCCTGTTGCCATGACAAGCAATCAATAAAAAGTATCTAAAAACAGTTAGAAAGAGAAATAATTAAAAAGAATAGAAAGAGTTGTGCTGTATTAAAATCAGTTCACATCCAGTATTTCAAATATTCATAATCTGACAGCTACATATCCTACATATCCATCATAAAATGCAAACACAAGGCTGTTTTAGGAAACAAAATCCCTTATTTACTAATGCCTGCCACTAACAATACAACACTGAGAACACCACGGATACTGGCATTAATAATTAAAAGGAAGTAGTTGTGGGCTGGTTTTTTTTTTTTTGTTTAACTTTGTTGTTAAATCCCTTCTCTTAGAAAGTAAAGATTTTCACAATTTTTCAGCTCTCAATAGTTCTCACTTTAAAACACAGCACAGTGCCTGGAAAGGCTGCTTTCTAATTCATAAAGCCTGCAGTTTCACATCCAGGGTGAGGTCTATTTGATTTAGTGACTTTGGAGATCTAGGATGTCAAACTTTCACACTGATTTCAATACTAAGATGCTGACAACATCAATATAATACTTGATAGAAGTCATATCTATACAAGCATTTTTACTTTCTTTACTGTAAGTTTTTTTTAAGTAGTGAATGCCATGACACTTGTAGTTTCCAGTAAAACCGTTGGGTTTCCTAGAGCTTTGCTGCTCTCCAACAGTGTCATTCTGTGCACTATAAAGCAGTCCACATGTTAAAAGTTCACTTCCAGTTTTTACTTTAGTAAAAAAAAATAAAGCTGAAACATTGGAAACAAGTACTCCTTTATATCAGTAAAATTAAATTAGCCTGTTCAAAAAGGTGAAGAATGCAGAACTGTATATTCACCCAGGCTGCAATAAAAATTGTGCTGCTGGCACAGTTCCCCTGCAAAAAGCTCTTTATAGATGAGTTCCTTAAGTGATATCAAAGAAAAAGTCCTGCAGACAATTATTCTTCCAAGTTTTAACCGCTTTGTTAGGACATGATCCTAGCTTTATCTTTAACTAGGGAAAAAATAGTAATTTTGAAAGAACATGTACTTCTAAATGTTTTATTGTAACCTGCATACTATTAATTTCCATACAAAGATTTCACATAGTGCAGGTGAAGAAATCACAAAAAAACCCATGAACTATCAGGTACACTCATTATACCATAACCACATCTCCACTCAGCAGTGTGCCAAACTAAGTCACGCTAACACACAGGGGTAATTCAGCTTCTGCATCTGAACACAGGTATAATTAAATTCTGGCTATTTTGGGAAGACGCAGATCAACCTTACTATCCTTGCACATTCATTCCTACTTCAGTGTCCCAACAGAAGTGTCCACTCTGCCATGCAATCAGAGTGTACCAGCCAACAAACCAAAACTGAAATTAAAAACCAATAAAAACCAAAACAAAAACAACACACAAAACAACCACATGACACACTTGAGTTATCAAATGGATAAGCTCCCTGATCTGGCTAACTGACTATGGCTTACAACTATGTAAGAACCATCTGTAGGCTCAAGGCAGGCAAATGAAAAACCATGTCATCAGCAGAAGCAAAACACAGACAGATCAACTGGAAAACCACACCTTCTGTGCAACTTTCACCCAGGTGAACTCTCAGACGTATGTAGAAAATAAGTACAAAATGTCTTTTCAGTTTCTTTATTTTTTAGGTAGCAGCACAAAGCATCCTACGGAAAGTTTGCAGGGAAGCTGTCCCACTAGCTCATGATAAATTTGACAACAATTAAAAAAAAATAAAATACATAAAGCAGCAGTTTTATAAGAGCTTTCTTCAGTTACAGATGAACTGTCCAGCTTTGTAGATGTGCAAGACACAACATTTCAACTGGCACTATCCTGACCTACGGCATTAAACATCACAAGTTCATCCTGACAAGATCAGAGGCCATCTGGGTTTTACAGTCCAATTCAGTAATCCATCTCCCATCTAGTTATATTATTCTACTGAAACCACAGCGAAAGTTCTTCCCTACCTTCCACTGTAAAAAGAAGGTGTGGCATTACCTTCGCATAATGTGAATAACTATTCACATATTTAATTTAAAACTTTCACAAAAGTTCTCCTCATCTACCTCTGCTGTAGGAGTTTCTGATTACCTCTGAAGTGAACTCCCTGACACAGAAGGAATATTTTCAATTTTCTCAAACAAGGACACTAGACTTAATACCAATGCACCCCACTAAACACAGCTCAAAAATAACAACATCCCGATTACTTTAGCAAGTGGATTTTTAAGTGTTCTAACAGAACTGTCCTTCCCAGAAAGGAAGTCTCTAAACATTCATATTATTGTCTTTGATATTTCCTATTGAGTTATATTCATGTGAACTTATGATCGCAGAGCTATGCTGCTATTTTATCCTTTCATCTCAGATAAAAGCACAAAGAGGTTTAGCCAGCTTTCTTCTCAGAGATGAAGCTCTCCCATACGAAGCTGTATTTTTTTACTTCCCCATACACACAGGGCATTAATTTGTATTTTTTTCCTACTTTTCATTTTCCCAGCTATTTCCAGAATAAATCCTCTTATAAAAACTTCAGTACCTTCCTCTTATGCTCCTTCTGCATACCCATCAGAAATCTCAGCTTCTAGCATGCTAGGGAATCTGTATAGAAGCTCTATTTCAGAATATGCATCCTGCCTTACGACATTTACTAGGGACTTGGGGCAGGGGGGAGGAAGACTTTCTGTATATTTTCTACAGATGTAACAATTTAAAATAATATCTGATTATTCTAAGATGGTAGACAAAACACTTTGTAAATGAAATGACAATATGCAAATTGCTCAAAAGTATCAGTACAAAACAAATTAAAGTTATTAAACAACTTAATTAAACAGCTTTTTTTCCTACTGCGGATTGTTTTTGACATTTTTCCCCATAGCATATATATAAGTACAGAAGCTCTTAATTCTGCACACAGAAAGTTTTGAAAACAAAGACTGAAAACGGGATTTCTTTAGGTTTGTCTTAAGATATGTGGTCCTCAGTAATCATTAATTCAGCACTAACGCTTTAAGTTAGTACTACAGAGTACTGCCAACCATAATCATCAAACCGGAGCAGACAAGTCCTCCCTTGTTGCACCAGGCAGATCTCACACGACCAAGGCACTGAACTACAAACTCAACCAGAGAAGGGACCCAACCAGCACTACCAGCCCTAGGAGTCAGGGCCCAGTTACCCATCTCAGAGCCTAGAATCACAGAATCACTTGGGTTGGACAAGACCTTTAAGATAGAGTCCAACCACGGCTTAACCTTGCCTAGTCCCACCTCTAGACCATGTCCTCAAGCACATCATCTTTTAAACCCCTCCCGGTATGGTGACCCCACCACCTCCCTGGGCAGCCTGCTCCAATGTCTGACAACTCTTTTAGTAAAGAAATTCTTCCTCATGTCAAACCTAGATCTCCCCTAGTGCAGTTTGTAACTATTTCCTCTAATCCTATCGCTTATTACCGGAGAGACCAACCCCCACCCCTGGACCCTCCTTTCAGGTACTTGCAGAGAGCGACAAGGTCTCCCCG
>VXBZ01000835.1:237250-301069 GCA_013399135.1 Heliornis fulica
CCTCCGGGCCGCGCGGGGGGGGGGGGGGGGGGGGGGGGGGATGGGGTGTAGGCGGGCTCTACTCGAAGCGCCTCAGGCAGAAGCTCGGCCGTTGCCACAGCCTCGGCGGCGTCTCCCTGGAGAACGGGCAACGCTCCGTTTCCCCAGGGAGGAGGGAAGCGACCCGCCCGACCTGCTGGCGCCGAAAGGCTTCCTTGGGCCTGTGGATCCCGGCTCCCCGGCCTCGATCGCCTCCTCCCCGGACAGCAAGACTAATCCCCTCTCCTCAGCGACCGGGCGCCCACCCACGCGAGCCCTCAGGGGCATCTAGGCCAGGCCGGGCTGGGCCAGGCGGCCTTGCCCCGCCTCTCCCTGCGCTCCGCCGCTAGCGAGAGTAGGTGGGCAGCTCACCCCGCGGCGGAGGGCCGGTCAGCCAGGCCTGGTTTCTCCTCCACCCACCGCCGTTCAGGACCCGCGGGGCCCGAGCTGCCCGGCCGAGGGTTTCGCCTTCCGGCAGAGGAGAAGAGCAGCAGCCTCGCTTCGCTCAACGCCGTGGAATAGCGCTAAGGCAGGGACTCACAATCCTGCCCGACCGGCTGCCGCCATCTTGGCCGCCGCTCCGGGAGGGGCGCGGGAGGCGGACCCCAGCGGACGGACACACGCCGTTATCTAGTGACCCCCAACCGGCGATGCCCTTCCGCGCTGCGCAAACGCCGTCCGCCCTGGGCCACGTGATGGCAGGGTGGCGACGGCGGCACCTTCCCGCGCTTCTGGGGACCGCCGCGACAAGGTGGAGGAGGCCGAAACTCCAACTCCCAGCGTGCCCCGCGCGAACGGCGCCTTCGTACCCGCGGACTGGGCCGCGGTGCCTCTTGGGACTGGTAGTTTTCCAGTCGGCACCGCCCGGCCCCATCGCTATGAGCGCGCTGTGTGCTCAGGTGGTCATGACGGCCAGCGGCATCCTGGCTTGTATCAGAAACAGCGTGACCAGCAGGTCTCAGGAGGTGATAGTGCCACTGCACTCGGCATTGGTGAGGTCACACCTTGAGTGATGTGTCCGGTTCTGGTCCCCCACACTACAAGAGGGACATTGAGGTCCTGGTACATGTTCATAGAAGGGCAGCCAGGCTGGTGAAGGGTCAGCAGGGCAAATCTTATAAGGAGTGGCTGAGAGGTTGTGTAGTCTGGAGAAGAGGAGGCTGAGGAGAGACCTTATTGCTATCTATAATGGCCTGAAAGGAGGTTGTAGAGGCGTGGGCAATGGTTTCTTCTGGAACAGGCTGCCCGGTTCTGGATTCATCTTCTCTGGAGACATTCAAGACCAACCTGGACATATTCCTGTGTGGTTTAATCTAGGTGATCTGGCAGGGAGGTTGGACTAGATGATCTTTCAAGGCCCCTTCTAATTCCTAACATTCTGTGATTCTGCCAAGTGACAGGTGATAGGACAAGGGGAAATGGCCTTAAGCTGTGCCAAGGCAGGTTCAGATTAGATGTTAGGAAATTTCTTCACCAAAGGAGTTGTGGGGATGTGGAACAGGCTGCCCAGGGAGGGGGTTGAGTCACCATCCCTGGATGTATTTAAAAGATGGGTAGATGAGAAGCTTAGAGATATGGTTTAGGAGAGGATGAGTATGGTTGGACTTGATCTAAATGGTCTTTTCCAACCTAGTGATTCTGTGATTAATGCCTGTCTATTGCTGGCCTGCAGCGGACTTGTTTTACTCATAAATTAAAATATGACAATGATTATGAGCTCTATAAATGACTTCACATGTTGGAAGACTAGTAAAAGCATGTCAAAAGCCCGAGTGTGGGTGAGAATCAGATCCTGTCCTCATTTGGGGCCATATGAACCTGCAGAGTCTCTGTCTGCCTTTGGTCTCCTGTAAGTTGAAAAGGTGGAAATCAATGTCATCTGTTCTGTCCTTTTTCCTTCTTCTTCTGAAGAGCCATTTTCTGCTACTTGATTTAAGGCTTGGAGTTTGCAGATCTCGGTTCTCCAAAAATTTCCTTTGAAAAAAAATATAGAAATAACTAAAGGATTTGACATTTTCCAGAATAATTGTGGGTAATAGTTGAGCTCTGCTTTGCTGTTATGCTCCAGTCACCCAGTTGCAACAAGATAAGCTTGCATTTAGCAGAAGTTTTTGTTAGTCCTGAGGAGGCTTTATGTCCATTGTACTCAGGGTTTTCAGTTTCTGTTTCTGGTATCTCCTATAATTTCTCTCATTTCAGAGGGTTGTCCCATGCTAGAATCAGGAAAATGAGGTATCATTTTTAGTGTTTCCTCTACATTGAGTTTATAAAGCAGAAGCATTAAATATCTACATATGTCTTACAATTCATCCTGGACAGGAAACATTCTACAAATAGTACATGAAAATGTAATTACCCCCCCCATCTCTCTCGTATTAGTACTTACACTGATGTATTTTGCACCACCAAAAAGTAAATGTCACATTAATACTTTTCAATGGCATTAATCTCTCTGTAATTTAGTAAAGGAACTAAGTTATTGGGAAACCTTTGAAATAAATATGTTTTGGTAAAATATTGTTGTTTTCTCTAGCAGATGCCCTACTGTCAAAGGAGCAGTTCTGGACAATACGTAGTGTGTGAAAAAGGTGAGTGTAAGACTGCCTATTATAGCAGCATTTTTCTCCCATTTCTACCATAGCTACGTGACTATATCCTTAATAGAAATAATTTTAAAAAGAATCTGCAACAGCTTGATGGAAGGGCTCGGTATAACAACTATAATTCACTTGTATTGCAGTTTTGTAGCTAATAGAGCGATTCATTCATCATTTTTTTTAATATACTTTTAACTAATTTCCTTTTATCCTGGACTCAGGTACCTTGTCTGGATACTCCACAATATTGATAATGTTGCTGTTAGCAAGATGCTTTGTACTGTCAGGTGGCGTACCTCTCGCTGCCCAGCAGGTGGAGGCAGAATTTAAGAGAAAATAGCTCCTTAATACAATAGCTATCATTACTTTTGATCTGTGGCTTATTCTTAAAACACAACTCCCTCATTCCTGTCATTTCCTGCAGGGAAAAATAATCTTGCATAAAGATTTAACACTGTTAAGGAAAAACTATATATTAAATAGATTATAATATGTTTTAGTAATAGTCTCTTTACTCTAGTCCCCTATATGACATAACTGCAGATATCCCTTATCATCTGATGGTAGTATGTCTCTCATAGGTGCTTACAGCATCCTCATTCTGATACCTGCTTGACATTTTCAGGATGATTTTTCTCTTCTTTTTGGGTTTTTTTTTTTTCCTCTCTTCTGGAACTGGCTGCAAATTTTTTCATTAAAAAAAAAAAAAACTAATAACTTTCCAAAGAAATATCAGAGTACCAGCTCAAAGCATTCTTCAGCGGGGACAGGGACTATAAAAGAAAGATACAGGAAGCATTAAGGAATTGTGGAGTGCACTGCAAGAAGCATTATTTCCAGTAGGTGGTTCTCCACTGCTGTTAAAACATCTCAGGTTTTGGGAATGACTGTGAGCCAAATTAATATGGCTTAAAGAATGTCTTGTTTATTTAAAAGAAAAAAAAAACCTTTTAGGGAAGTCTTATATCAACACTAATGAGCCTCTAGATTGACAGTAACTAATTCCTTCTACAAAGATCTCTGTTATAAGTGCAACCACCAGCAGACATGCTAATGAATGCACCCTCTCAGAAACTGAATGGATTATCTTTGAGATAGCCCAATTTAATTAGAATTGAAAGCTGTGCGAGAGACACGTGATGATTTTTTCCGAGCGCATCTGCTGGTTGTATCTTGTTAATTTTACTTTTGTTATTCCAGAGTCAAGGAAAGCAAAACACTAGCATGTAAGGACTAGAGACAAGAAGCAAAAGTTTTACTGAGACAGAGATGTGAAGGAGCAGTTGGGGAGAGGGCTTTTTAAAGGCCTTGAAACAAAGGTAGTAATTAATAAGGCATTTGGTTCAAATAGTCATTTTCTACTTCTTTGCTGATTTTGCAACAAAGAAGTTTTTGCTGCAAAAATGAAACTCTGAAATTTGGTCTACCATAATGTGACTACATATGACTGGCAGGCTATTGTACTAAAGATTGTTTTTCTTCCTTTGTATAACATTAGACTGGAAAGGTGTTTTAAGACATTAACAAAAAGGTTTGTACTTGATATACACAGGAAGATAGTCTCCACTTATACCTAGAGGATCCGATAATAAATTAAGCAGATGTAGGGCAGAAACACAGGCATTTAAGACCCCAAAACCAAACTTAAGGCTGGTTAAGGATTAGACAATTTTTGATGATCTGCTCAATCACAATAACCATCAGAAGCAAGAGAGTAATTGAGAGGTAGGTATTAGCTAACCTTGTCAGACCCTGGAAAAGTGCCTGAAGAATAGACAGAATCCCTGTTGTAAGCCTTCCCCACATCTGTGGCAGGGGGAAGCAATGCTCTTGATACTGCTGTTAGCTCATCAGAATGTAATATTTACTGCTATATGCACTCTTACATTCTTGTAAAATATTAGTGACTGGTAAAAGACCTAGTGCTAAATTAGGATTGGCTGGAGCCAGGAAGCATAACCAGTTTTGGTTTATTAAGCATGATTTTTTCACATAAGCAAAAAATATCAGGAACACCACCCTAGAAGTCCTAGAACCACTTTTTTTTTTTTTTCTTTGCAACCAGGCTCAATTAAGACCCATTTTGAAAACCATTTTATAAGAGGTCTCTATAGCACAGAAGTTAGCAAGGTCATAAGTAGTATTTCACTCTGAATAAATTAGGATCCAGTTTCACAACTAACTTACAAATACAGTGCTTGATCTGGATTTCCCTCTTTGTCATTTAGTCCAACTTTATAATTGATACACTGTACTTTTATTTAAGTAGTCCCATCTATTTAATTTTCTTTCCTATTTCTACTCCAGAAACATCTCCAGTTTATTCCTTGGATAACAAAAGTGATACAAGAAGACACAACGATACAAGCAGCAGACTGAAATACAGCAAGGAGGCAACAATGTCACTGAGACAAAAAATCAGTAACCCACTGTAAAAGGTAGCACTGGGTAAGTGGAGAATTGGAATATTGAGCAATAATACCATTTCCCTTTGTTGATTTCTGTTGTGTTTGGTACAATAGGCTATCCTCATACACTTCCCTGTGAATGACATGAATGGAGGTCCATCATCAACATGAACTTCAGGGATCTGTACTGCCAAGAGTGTGACATTTTAATTTAATCTTGTTTTGTAGCTGGTTTAGTACTTTGTTGTAAGCTATTATATATGAGACAGTCCATGAAAATAATTACTGTCATTTAACTAAGTATGATGTTAAAATGGTATAGATTATTCCGAAAGAACCCTGAAATTCCTTGTTGCTTTGGTAAGAAGAAACATTGAGAATATATTAATGAAGTACAACGTACTGGTTTTCAATATGTGTCTACAAAACCCCATAAAATACTAACAGCTAATTACTATATTTAACTTTTAGAATATTAGTGGGTATAATTTTTTACAGCAGTCTAAGCTGTTGACTAAATCCCGTGTAGCTTTTTGATCATTTTATTCTTTTTAATAGATGGGCCACCTCTTATGTAAATACAGTTAAAGTGAACTGTTGAACAATCTAAATCTCAAGCAGAGAGAGTTGCACTTCCTTTCATCAGTAGTCTGCACTAGAACGTTGAAAGCCATTTAACATGTCATTCATCTATGCAAACACCCACAGTATTATGTTTGTGAAGCTCTTACACAATGCTTTTATTTGTGGAATATACTTAGAGTGGGAAGATAGAACAGTATTCTGGTAACTGGCATATTGTCAAGAATGATAACTACTTAACCAGATTTTCTTGTAAGTGTACGATGCAATTCTTAAGTCAGTCTATAAAAAAACACACATCTTTGGATAGGAGGCTACCTTTGAAAACAGAGATATTTAGTAATAAAGCTGAGGTTGGCTTACCTGGAATAGTGTGTCCAGTTCTATCCCCCTGAGTTCAGGAAGGACATAGAACTCCTTGAAAGAGTCCAGCGCAGGGCCACCAAGGTGATTAAGGGAATGGAACATCTTCCTTATGAGGACAGGCTGAGGGAGCTGGGTCTCTTCAGCTTGGAGAAGACTGAGGGGTGACCTCATTAATGTTTATAAGTTTAACTTTCTTAGTATCCTTTATACTCTAATCTTGGCTATTCCTTCCCAGGGGTGGTGGGAGACAAAGCAAGTTGTCTCACTCCAGGCCCTCTGGCCTTCAAAATTCTGTGTAGAAACCCTCCACCTGTTTATTCCACAGTCTCTAGCCAAAACAGGGCTGTCCTGCTGCCATAAGACTCCCTCTTTCTGCTACTTCTCACACTAACATAGCGGATCTCCATCCACAATATTTGCATATGAGATAAGTGGACACCTGTGTTTGTAACCTCTTAGCTGTATTTCCCACACTCAGCCTGTATTCAAAGGAGAGGTGCTTCAGCCCTCTGATCATCTTTGTGGCCCTCCTCTGGACTCTCTCCAAGAGGTCCCTGTCTTTGTTGCATTGGGTACCCCAGAGCTGGAGGCAGTACCCAAGAGTCAAGTAGAGGGAGAGAAACACCTCCCTCGACCTGCTGGCCATATTGGTTTTGATGCCACCCAGGATAAGGTTGGCCTTCTGGTCTGCCAGCACCTGTTGCATGGTCAAGTCCTTCTCCTCAGGACTCAATCTATTCACATCTCCCAGCCTGGATCCACGTTTGGGATTGCCCAAAGCTGTTAAACTTGTGTCATGTAAAATGCCTGGGGAGGTACTTATCTCTAAGTGCAAATAGAATGGGAACAAAGAGCACTAATTTCTTCTGCTAGCTATTACTTTCGAACATTCACAACAGGCAAGAAGATTTTATTACAGCTGGTTTTACATTGCTTGTAGGAAGCAATAAACATATTCATTTTGATTTAGTGAAGTGAGGAAAAGCATTCCTTATATATCTATTTCTCACAAAACTAAAAAAAAAACCCAAACAAAAGAGTAGTTAATGCTCCCTCCCATATTTTGCTTCACTTGTGTGCACACTCTCCCAAGAGCAGCAAATCAGAGTATGGTTTTTGTGAACAGCCAAGTCCTTACTGGCGGCATTAATGTCGATGACATTTGCCAGTATTTGGTATTGGATGTATTCAACAGGTCAAAGAAAGACCTTTCGCTCCTACTTTTATGCTTATATGACTTCCATTTGTATACTCTTTGAGAGTCTTCTATTTAATATGTTTATTCTTGCTAAATCATTCTGATGATGGGTAGCCTATAGACTTTTGGAATAACACAGATCTCTGACTTGGTGCTGTATATAATTCTTGTTTAACTGAAACACAGCCATACATTTTAGCTGTCTTGTCTTTGTTTAAAGACTTTAACTGTTGCAGAATCTCCTTGTAACCCCCAATAAATTGTTTAAATGGTTAATAAATCATGTATTTTTTCCACTTTATAAATTCAGAGCCCACCCACTGAGTAATGATTGCTTGAGTTGAGTCATGCTATGAATAGGTATCTCTCTCCTTGTAAAAGTCATTAGCCATTGTAATATTCCCACTAAGAATGACTTGCTGAATCATTTTGAATTTTTGAATGGTTCTTAGTGTAGGGTACTCAGGGGAAATTTATTGCAGTTATTAAATATTCAAAATTCAGAATATGAAGTTAAGTAGTTGATGTTATTGATTAGTAAAGAGAAATACCACCAGGTAAACATATTCCAAGTAATATACCAGAGATTATTCAGAGGAAGTGTGCAACAAGTATAAGTCTTCAAAAGGAAGTTGATAGTGTGAATATTTGTATTGTCCTTTATATAGAAGGACAAATACTAAAACCAAATAGCATTTTAAAACAATCTTTGATGTATTTGTCTGGCTCTGTAAAGCTTACACAGAAAGTGATTTTGTCTAACCAAGTTACTGAGATCATATGCTTCTGAGTGCCTTCCAATTTAACTAAAAAGTATTGGCTGCCATAAAACAAGATTCTTCTTCCTTTATTTTTTCCTTGTTCCCTTTGGCTTTGACTGCACTATGTTTATTACTTTGGGTTTGGTTGGGTTTGAGTTTTTCTTGGGGGGTGGGGGGTAGCATTTCTTTTTATTTTATCACCTATCACTTGTAGCTTCTAGTCTGAGTGATTATGTTTTATTTCTAAATCAGTCAGTTATGTTGTCTGTATACTTCTGAACCCTAAGAGATTTAGGCTTCAATTTGGAAAATCACTTGAGTATACATCTGAATGTGACACTGAGAGCAATTTCCTGTATCATAGCAGTGAAAGGGAATGCCTGATTCCTTGTTATTTTTGGTCTATTTTTATTTCAGAAGTGTTGTGTTAGGCACAGAATTACCATCTTCTACTGATGTTGCAATTTAGTCTTGATAACTGCAACTTCTCAGTTAACATTCCTGCCCAGTGACTCATAGCAGATGTAAGCCTCAACTCTACAGAATTTAATAGCAAAAACAATTGCAGCCCGGGAAGGACTCCGGAATTCTTTGCATCAGCTTAAGAAGATTTAACAACTTTGAGTTCTGTCCAGAGGGTAAAGGTAAACATTTTAGGTACCTGTGAGTGAGGAATTTTGGGTAATTGCTGTAGTTATAAAGTAGTAAATTTTTGAAGGCCCTGTAACCGGTGCGGTGTTGCTAACAATGTGTGAATGTTTTAGCAGTATCTAGCTATTTTTGCTATGAAATCTAGTTAGTTAATAAACCTTGTATTCAAATCTGTAGTTTCTAAATTTCTAATAAGGTATGGCTGTATGAACAAGGTGGCTTCTTAAACCTGAAATTAGATTAAATCCTGAATTACTGCCTATTTCTCAGATGAGGAAATTGGAACAGTATTTTTAACTCTGCCTCATAAATAAAGCAAAATTTGTGCATCTGCTTAATCATTAAAATCGTTTTGGATTTTAGGAAAGTGAAAAAACCTTCAACAAACCACTTCCATGTCATTATCCTTTTGTCAGTTTCTCTCTTATATTTACTAGTAATGAAATTTTTATTGACATTGTACAAACAGAAATAGGCATGTGAATGGCACTTACTTTGCTGTTTGCAGAGTTCAAGAACAAGAAAACAGGCTGAGAGTTCAAAATCTTCATAGTACAAAGTTTCTTTAACATCACCAAATATATTAGTAGCTTGCTGTTGAAAGACTTGAACAAACATCCAGTTTAGAGGAAATTTGAACATAGGATTGATTGCCTGAATAACCTGTAAAGAGAGACCAGGCACAGAAAATAGGTACTTTTTATTCCATAGTTTTGTATAAATCTACACAGCACATTCCAGGTATCCACTTTGCATAGTAAATGAGTAAACTCATGGATAGAATTTCAGGGTTTCACAAGAGTTTCCCCTGAACTTCAATTTTATTAAAACAGAAAGTGATTCCTTTTTTTTCAGAATATTTTTAAGGGCTTGTGCTTCCAACTTGAACATATTACCTAAGTTTCTCTTATTCTGTCATGTGTAATAATAAATCCACATGTCTTTTTTCTGAGATTAAGATTTACCTGAAAAGGGATTGCCTCTGTAGAAATTTTGATTTTTTGTTTTGTTAAACCAACACAGAAGTTATAACAAAAGTCTGGGAAGTTTTTCAGCATGTATTAACTCTTTGGATTCACTAGCATCAGCAATAAAAATAAATTTGCTAAGTAATACATTTGTTTACAACTGTGACATGGATTACAATTTGTAAGGTTTTGCAGGTTTTTTTGGAGTGAATGTTTTTACTGCATTGTGTGTAAATGTTTACCAGCAGTTGTATTACTTTATCCTCCACATACATTTCTGGATAATGCACTTTAAATAGCTCTATAACAACCAGGGTAAATGTTTAAATGAGTGGAGCAATTAGTTTTAGAAACTGACTTTCAAAGCAATCTACCTAGAGCAAAGTTTTCAGGTTCCATGGCGCAGAACATTAGCTTTACTAAAGAATGTGGATGTACACTTTCAGAGAACTCTTACTAATGCAATCTTTTCTGAAACTTTTGTAGAGATGTGGAAACCTGTGCAAACAGTTACCCACATCAATTCCAAGACCGAACTTGTTGATTCAGTTAGTGTATGCAAAGTGCTTTGAATGCACATGGGACCTGACCCATTTTCACTGTAGGTTTGACCACTCAGTGAATCTCATGTGGCTGCCACTGTGGATCAGATAAACTGTGGGTGTTTATACCTGCTGAGGAGTAGGCTGACAGGTACAGGGTACTGCCCCATCCAGGATCAGCACTGCTCTCTGTCCTCCACCTTGACTGGGTCTCCCTGCTGTGACAAGCAGAGACACACTCAGGTCAGCCATTTCCTTTCAGAGCTTGAGTTTTCATGTCTCTTCTTAGTCTTCTTGACCCTTCTTTTTTGAAAGGGAACCAGTACAAAGATTTTGGTACCCCCAACCCTCCAGGCCCACTCTGTGGGTTTTTTTTTTTACCTGTGTCCTCTCTGTTTAAATTTCTTTCCTCTTTCTGACAGATCTGCCAAATGGAGCTCTCAGTTGCTCCTCCTTTATACACCTCTTAATTCTCTTACAGTAATAAGTGAACTCATATTGTGAGTGGCTACAAGATCAACGATCCTTCTTCAGTTTACTGTCACCTTTCTTAAGAATTTAAGTCCAGGATTAAAATATCTTTGTAGAATCATAGACAAAATATCTTGAGTAATGTATTTAAATCATCACATTTAGAATTTTATTTATGAGACTACTCCTATATTTTGGCATGTGTTTTGAGCATATCTTAGTCAATTCTAAAGCTGTTATATGCGAAGTTGTCTACCAAGTGCAGCCCTTTCGAAGTTCCCCACAACAGGAACGTGCTTTAGAAAGAGACACCCTTTAAATAGAAAGGTGACTTCATCTAAGATGACAAACCAAACCAACTGCACACACTTTGCACTCCTTAGCTCTTCATTCCTTTCGTGCAGCTTGCTCACAGCAGCTCACACATGCTGTAAGGGGCATGATCTGCCTTGATTGTGCCTGATAGTCAACTTTATTTTATTTTTTTTTAAATGTCTCTGAACAGTATGCATGATTTTCTTGATAGTCTTTAAAAAAAAAAGATTACTGTACTTGTAAACCATTCAACCCTTTTCAGACAGATTGTGATATTCTGGCAGTCTCAGTCAGTGAAATCATGATAGAACAATTTGAATATTAAGACTTGTGTGAGGGAGAACAGTGTGCTTTTATAATGAAAATAACAGAGAATGAAGTAGAGCCGTTAAATATGAATCTTCCAGAGGAAAAAAAAAATACAGTCATTTCTCTCCTTGAAAACATACTTGATATGCATGGAATCAGGACAGCAGTTATCAGAATATAAATTAATAACAGAATTCAGTGCCAGGCAATTTTTCAGATCTTACACACACACACACATTTGATTTTTAAGCCTAAAATTCATAGGATTCACCACTTTAAACAGCAGCAGAGCTTGTTGCATTACATGATAGTAAAGTTTCTAACTAAAACAATATTTATTTGTTTAGCATGAAGAACAACTTAAAATTCAGAAATTTTACGGCATAGAAATAACTTGGCCAAAGATTTTCAATTCATGATTTCCACTGAAGAAAACATGTAAAGATAATTTTTCATGGATTTCTTTGGAAACTTTAGAGATAGGCATCAACTTAGTATAGTGCTTTGCAGCTTAATGGTAGATGTTGCCTATCTCCAAAATGCTTGAAAAAGGCCTTCTGAGCTGTCTTGTCTTGTGCCTGCATCAGTCCAGTGCAAGAAGTGGCATAGCAAACCTTACACAGATATACTTGGGTCTCACAGCTCTCTGTGCTTCCAAGTATCACGGTTCTAATCCAGCAAAACTTGGAACTTAAAAAAAAAAAGTTGATTACTTATGTAAGATAACTGTAATTTTACAAAGCATCCTAGTATTTTATCAGTGGGTGTTAAAAACCTGACATTTGGCTGAGCTGTAATTCATACTCTTGCATGAGGTTTTCAGGGATATGTGAAAATAAAGTTGGACTTGCCCAATTTTACAGGAACTTAAAGCATGCTTTGTATAAGCAGCTTGCTTATCTTTTAAAGTAAAAAGTACAGTCTGCCAAGTTCCACTGGTGTTTTATATTCCTGTAGAAACATGAGTGGAAATTTCCATAAAGCTGGTGTTTCAATAAGCACATGCTGACATTAAATCATTAATCTCTATTATAGATTTTATTCTTTGTTCAACCACAAATGTTTTAACATGTAGTTAGCTGGTTTAGCTTAATAAGTAGAAAAGGCAAAGTGGGCACATATTTTGGTTTGCACAGGTGTTAGCATATGCTAAATGAAAATATTTTAAGTTAATAAAAAATAAACATTCCTCAATTGATAGGTTGCAGCAGTTTGGCTAATCAGTGTAGAATTAGTTCATGCATAATCTATGTAGATATTTTAGTAATTGGAGGCCTTGGTTTCTCATTGGTGAGCTGGAAAGCACATATCTACCTTAGAGGGAAAAAAAAAACTTGTATCAGCTAATGTTTACAAGGCAGTGAGATACAATGGTGATATATAAGATCATTTTTCATGTGAAACAATAGGATATAAAATGCTATGGGTCATATAGTACAAAATATGCATAGCTACCAGTTAAAAGATGTCACCCTTGTCACCATTCAAGTAAATGCTGATAACTATTATTTCTTTTTTTCCCCAAAAAATTAAGAGTAGAGTTATCTCCATCCTCTCCTGCCACATGGAATTTGCCCAAATATTCTTCTTCAAGGACAACTAGCCTAATTCAGATTGTAATTTCTTGAATATAAAAGAGCTTTCTCCCCACTTGAAAGGGCCTACAAGGAATATTGTCTTGCTTTGCAGAGCATTTTCAGTTGCTGTTGTCTGGTTGCCCAACATGATGTGTAGATTTGAATCTTGAATAGCTGTCCTGAAATACATGGAGAGCTGTGACATGAAGTGGTCTAAAAAGGATACTTTCTGGTTTTACTGGGTTTTGGAGTTGTACTTATTTGGACTATTTTAGACATTTGTAATGAAGCCTAAATATACACTGTATTTAAAATATGTAAGAAAATAATTACAGGTTAAAGAGGTTACTTAGAATAAAATTTAAGATTTAAAATATAAATATTTATTTTTAGTGTTTCAGTTAACTGGTATTTCATTTGTTCTTGTTCTTCACAGCTTCCAAAGAATGAAGATTTTGATAATGGTTGATTTTGTCCTTGCAGCAATCTTGATGGATGGCAATGGCAGCTCCGTAAGTTCTAGTCATTAAATTTGCATATAGAATTTCATCTAAGTATTTCAGACCTTATGCTTACAGTGTATCTCAGCTACATGATATAGCAGATCCTTTGATGGAAAAGGTTAGTATTCAGAACAAACCGGTAAGACTAGGGAAATAATCTTAAATGATATTCAGTGGGGACATATTTCTTCTAAGGAAAAAAAAGCATAAATATGCAGTGGGAGAGAAATGACTGGGCAGTAGCACTGATGAAAGTAGTCCAGTCTGGATTTAGCAATGCATTAACAGGTACGTTGTACTGAAGGCACACATAAGTGTTGTATTACCATTCAGGGGTAATATTAACTAGAGCAACAGCTTTAGTTTTGAGCAGCATAGTTACAGAAAGGCAAGTCCTGGGAACTCTTAAGGTGGTGGCTGCAGTATTTCTGGTCACTCACAGTCAAGGTGAAGTGTGTTTCTGTCCTTTTCTACCTTATCTATTTGCCATACAAATGTTTTTTTTTCCCAACCAAGATCCCCAGCTTCACATTCTTACTTGTTCCCACGTTACTGTCTTATAATTCACATACAGAAAAAATGATCAAAGCTCCTTCACTTCTAGCTCTTCAAACCTTCTGCTATGTACTGTGCCTTTCTAACAAAAACCTTAATGTACAGGCATGCACATACTCTCATATATTTACTCCACTGCTTAAAATACTTCTAACCTCACCAGCCTGTACTGCCTGTCTTGGCAGTCCTTCCCAGTTTGATATTCAGGCCCTAACTAGCAGGGACCTGGAAGATTGAACTGTTGATTCATAACTGCCTAGGTGGAAGTGGTTGCTGAATTTACATTAGGTGACCATCACTGTTTCTGGCTTACATTATCTTATGGAAGCCTTGTTCAGAGAAGTAGCTTTGTAGGGGAGAATAGGAAACACCCACCTCGGTAACGACTTCTGTTTGGTGGGGAAAAACTTTACTCATTTTTATAGAAGCCTACTGAGAAAAGGGCATTACAATGAAATGTGATTTTCTCCTTTTCAATTTTTTTCATTGGAATATTACAGATTTTGGCTGGTTCTGTGACTAAAAATATGGAACAGTCTGAAATTTATCTCTGAGTTGTCACAGTGTCACAACTCATTAAAACACTCATGTCAATAGAGATTTCTTTTGGAGGTCATTTAATTTCTAAAATTTTCTATTTTTATAGTTTTCATAAAGTATTTTGAGTCTAATTTATAGCATCAATTTTAATGGCAGGTCACTAGCTACTAAATAATTCACACAATAATGAAACAGAGGATTTGAATGCGCATTAATTGCAGCAGCTGGTTAAATATTGGACCACATGTCCAAGAGCAGAGCTGTCAGCAGTTGTTAGATAATTGCTTCTCAATGTGTAGTGGCAACAGTTGCTTAATGGAAACAGACAGAATAGGTTATACTCAGTCAGGTTTCCATCAGTGGATATTGATGTCCAATGGAGACTGTAACGATCAAGTTCACAGTTATTTTCTTAAGTATTTCAACATTGTAATAGTTTAACTTTGGTCCATATCTAACAAAAAGAGTAGCTGTTGACTCTTACAAACCTAGGTTACATTTTGCTTCTCTATTACACTAGCTGTGGGCTGGTTTAATGATTTTTATACCCTGTGAAAAAGTGTAGTAGTACATTAATACAACAGGCTGGTAACCTGCAGATCTAAAAGCCACATTTATACACCTTGAAGTTGTGCAGCCAACTTGTGATTGTCCCATGGGAAAAATAGGCATGGAGTTCCAAATATGAGAATTGGGATGTTGCTGTTCAGCAGCAAACTGTAATGGGATTTGTCTGCATTTGGCAGAAAGAATGAGGAGCTGGCAGTCAGGGAGGGAAAGCAAAGTATCAGATGCCAGTACTTTTCCTATGTAGGCTACTTTCAAACTCGGTTTCTTACTCAGCCACTTCTTCCTTCCAGTGTACTTATTCAGTATGGATGGTGATTTCTTGATTGTCATTTACCAGTACTGTAAGCTTAAACCTTTTCATCAGGAAATTTCTATGTGTAATGGGAAATAGGAAATTTCCTATAGTAGGAAATTTCTATGTTTAATGTAGATATATCTCAGTTTGTCCCATAGTAAGTGTATTGTCTGTAAAGCAGATGAGAATCAGCTCAGTTTTAGTTTTTAATTTTCATTAATTAATTCACAATTTTTAAGTAAACAAAAATATAATATTAATTAAAAATGCAAAGATAATATGTAGAGGATAGGTGTAGTGCTGCATATTCACTACACCTGAAAGAAACACACTTGGCTGCCTGTAGCTGCTTCTCCTCAAATGTGCAGACTCGTGCTCTCTCCAGAACTGAAAGTAGCTCTTCATGGCAGACGTTGCCATGTGTTAGAGAGACTACCCACCTATGAAACTGCACGAGTCTGGTGACAATGGCCACCATTTCCAGGATCACCCAGGTCTTCCTAAGGTATTTTGCCATGTTCTTCACAGTTGCAATGATCAAGTTAAGACTGACAGAGTCTAACCTTCTCAATAAACAAACAGTGCAGTAAAACAGGTTAAGTGTGGCATGGTGGTTCCCTTATCACTCTTAACAGTATTAGGATTCATATTTGGTCTTACTTCTATAATTAGCATTAGCTCATCAGAGTTAACCTGGAAATATTATTTTTAATTATTTATTCACTTTTTCTCGACCCACCTATTCAGCTCTCTAGTTCTTCTTAATTATCTGCATGTGTTCAGGGCTAGCCTGAGTATTTGCAGAGATCTGTCAAGGAAGCCTCTTCAGAGTTTCACAATTCACCTTGGTTTTTGTATATAAGGGTATATATGAAGTTGCAGATAGCAGTTGAGACAACTGCACTGGGAAAACTGCATAATATGCAGCTTTTATTTGTACTGTGCAGCATGTCACACACTAGCCAGTGCTCATGGTCATATAACACTCCTCTAGGCCACTATAGCAAGTTTGTCTCTGAATACACATACGTTTTAACTACTTTCTTCTCTCATTTTGTAATAGAAAAAAAAGGAGAGTATGCTAGGGATCTTGTATTGCTCCCAACAACTGGAAAAAGCTTTGCAACGGCATATTCTTAAAATATTTACGTCTCTAGGGATATTAGGTCATTGGCTGCTTTGTTTATTCCTCCAGACATGTTACTGTTTGATAAACATGTCTGTCACTTTACAGCTCCTCCTTGTGGTCGAGCATCTTAACGGCTTCTCACGACCTAGTAGCCAGCAGACAGCTGGGAATCTGCAGACACATCTGCTGTCCAAGCAGCCTGACAGTGAGCAGCCCAAACCCAGGGAGGTAGTCGTACCTTTACCTCTTGAACAGCTCACTGAGAAACTGCCCAGTCCTACCACCTGTATATTCCTCATTCTTTTATTTGGCCATGTGTATTAGATTGTATGAATTAAAGGAAGCATCTGATACACTTCAGAAATACTGCAAGGAAGTCTAACCAGAACCATGTTTGTGTCACGTAGAAATTTACAGAATTTTATCAGCTTTTCAGACAGGAGAAAAAATAAAACACTGCTGCAAGAAAATGACAAGAAACATTTTGGTGTGAGCATTCATGAAAAATAGGTGAAACCTGAGCCACTGAAGATGAAAGTATATGGATGCCAGTGGAGGTGTGCTGCTTCAGACCTCTCTGTAGCTCAGTGGGATAGGGCAATGTTCTAAGATATCATCCCTCCATATGGACAGCAAATGTTAGAGGTCTGTATCCTTAGCTCATTTAAGTAATGTTGCCCTATGAATAAGGTTGCACCAGTTTAGAACTACAGCATATCTGATCATGCATATCAGATTTCCATAAGGTCACCCTCTGATTTTACTTTTGCAGTGCTAGTCGTGCTCTCGTGCAAGCACCATAGCTACTAAACTCTGTTTGCTCACAGACACATGTTGCAGACACAATGTTATTGATGCAAAACCTCATACCACATTTGTAAAATGTATCATAAAATCCCAAAGGCTTCTTCCACCTTGTTGAAATCAAAGTTACTGAATACCTATTTGAAGCTGCACAGGCTATTTTAATTTAAACTCCCTAGATGGATTCTGTTCACTTTGGCTATTTTACCGTAGTAATTAATCAAAACCAATTATTTATTGCTCTGCATACATTCAGCATGTCAGAATTTGGAACAGTTACTCCAGCTCTCTTGTCATGTATCAGTATTTGCACCAGGGTGAAATGAGTGCTAGATATTGCCCTATCAGAATCACCACATTTCTTACCTGCTCTGCATGGCAAAATTAGGCGTGTAAGGCACAGCACAATACTGACTTTGATTTTTTTACTTTTATTTTTCATACATACAGCTTCTTAGGGACTATTTATTGCAGTGTGCCAAAAATGAGCTCGAAACTTTACAATATTAATGTTGGCAATGTTAAGATTCTTATCTTAAGTCTGTAAAATATTTGAAAAATGCACAGTGAAGTTGAAAACACATCAGTGTGGATTTGTACTTCTTTAAAACTGGAGTTTTAGAACTGCAGAGTAACTTTATGTACATGGCAGGTGACAGAATAAGCAGTCTTTATGGTAGGGTCTGTAGTACAGGGTTTCACCCTAAAGTCCCTTCTGCATGTTTGCAGTGAGAGCTGGTAGTTACAGCCACAAAGAGAAGGTCTCTTTGCAAAGCAGGTATGTGTTTGGACACTCCATATTATACAAAAGAATTTTAAATAAGAGGTAGCAACTGAGGTGTAAGTCAACATAGTATCTCCAGGAAATTGTGAACAAAAACTTTTATTCAAGTTAAATTTCATTTGTGGGTTCGTTATGTTTGTTTTTGTGTCACATGTTAAATGAGACAAAAAAAATCCTGATTTTACAATAATGGATGTTTTCCTCTCTAGGGTCTACAGAACTGTTTGCAAGAGCAGATACGGCTTCAGGGCCAGGTGAGACTTCTAGAACATCGTGTGACACAGCAGCAGTTAAAAATTGTACAGCTTTTACAGAAGAAAGAGATTCAATACAGTGACAGAGGAGACGCAAACAGTGTCATTGACTTGGGAGGAAAAAGACAGTATTCAGGTTAGAAATGAAGCTATTCTTTTCATTTCCATTCATTGTAGTCATAAACAGAAGCTTAAGCACAATTGAGCCTATTGACTTACTGTTTTAAAAACTCATAGAAAACAAGTTGTTTAAAACACAGTGTTCAGCTTTTACATAGGCCTGGTGCTGCAGGGGAGAATTGTTAATCTCACGTGGTGTAAATCAAATCAGGATTGAAGAAATTTATTAATTTAATAATATCACACAATTAAAAAGAAATTCAGTGAAGAATAAATTCAGTGATACAACAGATAAAAAACAAT
Source organism: Heliornis fulica (assembly GCA_013399135.1). Classification (NCBI taxonomy): domain Eukaryota; kingdom Metazoa; phylum Chordata; class Aves; order Gruiformes; family Heliornithidae; genus Heliornis; species Heliornis fulica. Next base: position 255,871 of record VXBZ01000835.1, read on the forward strand.
AATAGACATTTACAAACTGTTAATAAAGAGTTACAGATTTCTAACCACCCTTCTTTGACTAATCTCAAACAGTTCCAACCCCAGGGTCAGTTCACGTTTACACATTCATAGGGACATGTTGGTTACAAGCACACAACCAAGACTGTTCAAATTGGTAAAGTCTCTGAGACATCCATATTTATATGCATAAGCATATAAGTAGTGGCATCTGTATCTTACTTTAATAATATTCTCTACATTTGCACCCTTTTGACTAAGTGAGGTTCAGCTCCGGACATCACAGCTTCTAAAATACTGGTTTTAAATTGTTTTTGTAAATTCACCAGCATTGTGCTGGTCATCTGATCTGCAGTGGTAGAAAGCTAAGTGTAACAGCCTGTAACAGCTGGAGTGAGGTCCAAACTCTTAAAATAATAAAACACCACACAAAACAACAGATCAAAAATACATTTTGGGGGTCTGATTCTTGTATAGTGTTCATTTCTGGTTGTCCAGTCTAAATTTCTGTAACTTTTAATAGCCTTGTTTGTTTATGGGGCTGGAAGAAATCACAACATATAACAAGGCATCAAATATAGTAAAACACCAATAAAATGAAATTAAAAGCAGTTGCAAATCTGACTCTAAATCATAGCTGGTTTTTTTCTATGTATTCAGAATCCTGGAATACTTATTATTATGGCTGATTCATTCATTAATGGAAAAGATTATTAAAGCCCTATTGATCTGAAAGGTATATGTCTTTTCTTAGCATATGGCTCAGCTTATTTTCTTAAAATGTGATTCTAAATAACAGATTTAAGTAGTTCTGCTTTCTGATTATTTTTCCCCCATTAATTTTTCACTTTCCTTGTAGCTTGGAGAACACTTTTAACCCTGCTGATAACCTCAGTATTTCATTCAAACTTCTGTAGCATTTGACTGTCAACAGAGCTGGATGATTTAGGGTTAGATAGTGAGGGAGAACTTCCACACTATATACACCAGCTAAAAACTAAACTATCTGAAATGTTGTGCTAACTTACTACGAAAATAATGAAAAAGAAAAGCTATTTTCTATAAGCCAATCAGACATTTTCCAGAATAACAATTTAGCTGTTATTTAAATCATGTTTTCTATTAAAGTTCATTCAAGTCCTGGAATAGCTATTTATTTTCATGATAAAGTTTTGATTTTCTACATCTAATCTTCACTGGAATTTTCACTGAGAAGAAATACAATAGTTCACAAAGTTTTACAATGGCTTGGAAGTTAACCCAACATGTTCATAAATGTTTTGGGGAAAATCTTACAGGTAATCAGCCTTACCTTCACCAGGAAAAACAGGAAAGTTGAAAATAGTGTGTTTTTCCTGTATGGCTGTTTGATGGTAGATTACATATAACCAGAGAACTCTTCATTTCTTAACTCCTAGAGGAAAAAATAAGATTATACAATTACATTGCTGTTATATTTTCATGAGCTCTGAATTTTGTCAATGCTCTAAATGCTGATTAGTCCTTAACACCAATGGAGACCAGACTGTAAATGTTACCAAGCTGAACTAGTATCATTTTACACATACATTGCACTTTTTGGAGGTAGTCTTCTATGTATTTTTGCACCTATTTGGTACAAGGAACAAGAGAATCATCAGCAGCAATTGTTTCCCTTTTCTAACTCTGGTGAGTCCATACTCTTGCTTTTGGCAGTTCTCCTGTGGACTTTCAGGGCATAGAAGTACATATTTGTTTTTAAAGGTTATGGTGTGTTTTATGGCTAGAGAAGCCATAGGATTGTAAGTTGATTTCACTGTCATTATACCACTGTAAATGGAAAATGACATCACTTAAACAAGAAGAATTATTTTTCTAGTGAAATGAAAACAAAAAAGATACTATTTTATGGTGGGGGGAAAAAAAAGAGTCTTCTAAAGAAATGTCAAAATAATTCCAGCTCAATAAGCTTTTATAGCAACACAAATACAACTAAGTGCACACAAATAATAAAATTGTGTTTGCAGAGGTATTTCCTTTGTATTAGCCTGGTTCACATGTGACTCATATGATGTGACTTAGTTTCTGTTATTAACTTGATTTCTCATTTTGCCACTAAGTATAGGATTAAAAAAAATGTCCGATGAATGTTTTGTCAACAGATTGTGCAGAAATCTACAATGCTGGCCATAAACAAAGTGGATTTTATAAGATGAAACCTATCCAGAGTCCTACTGAATTCCTTGCCTTCTGTGACATGTCTGAAGGGGGTGGTTGGACTGTTTTTCAAAGACGTTCTGATGGCAACCAGAATTTTAATAGGTAGGTACTAGACTTAGTCATTTATATTGGAAACAAAATGGAGAAACATTAAACCAGATGGAGCTAGGTTAAATCTTAACTTCAGAAATATATGAATGAGTTGTTATATCTGATAAAAGGGAGGAATGGTTCTTCTGTGGGACAGCCTTCAGGTGAGGTACCACTTCTGGGTCTGTCTTCTGGAAGACACCTCTTCTAGTGTTTATCTGACAGCTTGTCAGAAACAGGAGAACACTTCAGTGTCAAATGCAGTAGCAGTTGTTGGAGCAATAACTCTTAATGACAAATAAAGGACTGTCTTGTCTTTTGGAAACAGTAAAAGCCTAAAAAAGTAAAAATGTAAGCAACCTGCTTGAACCGAAATACCGTCAACAAACAAGTACAAGAGAAACCAAAGCCTCCAATAAAAAGAAGGTGGATGAGAACTTGATTTGTAGACATCTAACCTCTTTGCCTTTGTCAAGACTCAAACATTTCTGTGAATGTCCAGAAGTGAAATTTTTGGTGCTATGAGACTTGCATACAAAAGCCCCAAATATTTACAGATATTAGAAATAACAAGGAATTTTTTAGAACCCCCAATTTTGTCCAATTTGCTTTTTACATATTTGCATCCTTCTGTGGATTTGTGTCTTACCTGCGTTTATATTTACTGTAACTAACTTTACAATACCCTCATGAAATAGAGGAACAATCCCCAGAGAGGATGAAAAACTGTAATCCAGACAAGAAAACTGCTATTCTTATTTTATAAAACATGGTCAGGAAAGCTACAGGACCATTCTGCAGCAATTTACAGTTACCACCACACACCACCCATTCTTTCTCCTTGCCAGAGATGGCTTTCTCTTACAACTGGCTGTCCACAGCCCAATACTGTGGAGTATTCCTACTGAGGAAGTAGTTCATATTTTTGTCCTTATTAGAACATGTAATAAAACCAAAGCCACCAAGAAAGTGTTTCAAAGCCACTGTAGACAAAGATTTAATGCTTTCAGTATACAGATTAATTCATGAAACAGTGCACAGGTCTGAGTTCAAAAATTGTTAGGATCCTTCAACAAGTCAAAGATGGAAATAACCAGCTAATGCTCCCCTTACAAAATTATATATCCAGCTGCAGGAGTTTCACCACTGAATTAAATCACAGAAAAGAGAGACAATGCTTGTGATAAACCTATACAATCACTTTGATCCCCTGGAATTAACCAGGAAATTATTTTTTCACTTCAGGTAAATGTTGCTATACCAGAGATTGGACTCAGCTAATGTGTTTTCTTATGGTCTCAAAATCTGTTAACATTAAACCACTTCGAATGTACCTCTAAGGACTACTCTTTAGAACAGGATTCAGTGACCAGTGTAGTGTGGGATTCAGCCTTTCACATGTGAGAAATAGAAGTAATTCTGTGAAGATCAACAATGTAAATAAGATAATAAAGTGTAAAATATTTGTTTATAAATGTTTCAATATATAATGAATCTGTAAAGAGTTCAGCAGAGGACTACCAAGGTGGTCAAGGGCTGGAGCGTTTGCCCTATGAGGACAAGCTGTCTTGTTCATCTTGCAGAAGTGATGGCTTCAGCAGAAGCTAATAGTAGCCTGCTTGTACCTACAAGGAGGTCACTAAGAACAGTTTGAGAGCTTGTTGAGTAAACAGACTCTTTACAGTGGTGTCTTGTGGGAGGATGAGAGACAAAGTACATAAGTTGAAATAAAAGAGGTTCAGACTGGATATAGGGAAACATTTTTTCACAGTGAGAGGAGTCAGCAGGTTGCCCAAAGAGGATGTGCAGTCTTAATCCTTGGAGGTTTTCAAGAGCTGACTGGACAAGCCCTAAGCAACCTGGTCTCATCTCATGGTTGCCCCTGCCTTGAGCAGGATATTGAACTGGATTACCCCCAGAGTTTCCTTCCAATTTTAATTATTCTGTGATTGTATGATAAAATAAACATCCAAGCAAACTTACTTTTTTGATATTTCAGTATTTAATACTCTTTTCAGAAACTGGACTGACTATGAAAAAGGCTTTGGAAATTTTGTTTTGACAAATGGTGAATATTGGCTTGGAAATAAAAATCTTCATTATTTGACTAATCAAGGTAAGATTTGTATTGTAACAATAGTCTTCCATTGTTTCTGTTTCTCTGTCTTTTTCGGGCCTTTTTTCTTTTTGATAGCGTAAATCCTGAGTTACATTGGCTTCATGGACAAGTTTCATAGAATCATAGAGTCATAGAATCTTAAGGCTGGAAATGACCCCTAAGATCATCCAGTCCAACCATTAACCTACCGCCACCAAGTCTACCCTTAGACCATGTCCTCAAGCACTGCATCTACCTGTCTTTTAAACACCTCCAGGGATGGGGACTCAACCACCTCCCTGGGTAGACTGTTCCAGTGCTTGATGACTCTCTCAGTAAAGAAGTTCTTTCTAATATCCAACCTAAATTTTCCCTGGCGCAACTTGAGGCCATTACCTCGAGTTCTGTCACCTGTTACTGGGGAGAAGAGACCAACCCCCACCTCACTGCAACCTCCTTTCAGGTAGTTGTAGAGAGCAATAAGGTCTCCCCTCAGTCTCCTCTTTTCCAAACTAAACAACCCCAGCTCCCTCAGCCGCTCCTCGTAGGGCCTGTTCTCCAGACCCTTCCCCATCCTCGTTGCCCTTCTCTGGACACGCTCCAGAACCTCAACATCCTTCTTGAAGTGAGGGGCCCAAAACTGAACACAGTACTCGAGGTGAGGCCTCACCAGTGCAGAATACAGGGGGATTATCACCTCCCTGGTCCTGCTGGCCACACCGTTCCTGATACAAGCCAGGATGCCATTGGCCCTCTTGGCCACCTGGGCACACTGCTGGCTCATGTTTAGGCGGCTGTCAACCAACACCCCCAGGTCCCTTTCCGCCAGGCTGCTCTCCAGCCACTCCTGCCCAAGCCTGTAACGTTGCCTGGGGTTGTTGCGACCAAAGTGCAGGACCCGGCATTTGGCCTTGTTGAACGTCATATTGTTGGCCCCAGCCCAACAATCCAGCCTGTCCAGATCCCTCTGCAGGGCCTTCCTACCCTCCAGCAGATCGACACTCCCACCCAATTTGGTGTCATCTGCAAACTTACTGAGGGTGCATTCAATCCCCTCGTCCAGATCATCTATGAAGATGTTGAACAGAACTGGTCCCAACACCGAGCCCTGGGGAACACCACTGGTGACCGGTCGCCAGCTGGATTTGTCTCCATTCACCACCACTCTCTGGGCTCGGCCATCCAGCCAGTTTGTAACCCAGTGCAGAGTGCACTTGTCCAAGCCGTGAGCAGCAGCTTCTGCAGGAGAATGCTGTGGGAGACGGTGTCAAAGGCCTTGCTGAAGTCCAAGTAGACAACATCCACAGCCTTCCCCTCATCCACCAAACGGGTCACCTTGTCATAAAAGGAGACCAGGTTAGTGAAGCAGGACCTGCCCTTCATGAACCCGTGCTGGCTGAGCCTGGTCCCCTGGTTGTCCTGCACCTGCCGCATGATGGCACTCAGGATGATCTGTTCCATGATCTTCCCCGGCACCGAGGTCAGGCTGACAGGCCTGTAGTTTCCTGGATCCTCCTTCTGACCCTTCTTATAGATGGGTGTCACGTTTGCTAGTTTTGTTTCAAAACAAAACACATTGGAATAAGTTTTCTAACAAAAGGTGACAAACTGTTGTGTTGACAATGGCATGCAGGAAGCCCCTGCAAAACAGGGAACAATACATAGGTACCTTAAAATAATTGTCTTTACCCATTTCACAGTCAGCATCACTAACTGTCCAGAGTCAGGTAGTATGTTGTACCAATTCATGTAGTCAGGTCTTTACATGGCTGCATAGGCTATTGCATGAAGGTAAATCTAAGCCTGTCCTGTGGATTAGGCTGATCTTACAAAGCTATCTCCATCTCTCTAATTGTCACCCAATCAAAGGTAACTTCTGCTTTGCTGGAGAATGCTGCATATACAAAACTTGCGTGTTACCTTAGCCAACTAATTCATATTGAAATCATTGCCAGAAGGATGTGATCCTAGTATAACTTCTATCTTCAGGGTATAAAAATCTAATTTTCTTAAGTGTAAGCTTATTGATGGATTCTCACTATCCTTTCATTACCACCTCAGACATGTCACTAAAATACAAAGCTGATAGGGCTTAATTTTTTCAAATTATTTTTTTCATTTAAACTTGAAAATCTGTATTGGAATAATTCTAAAATTTTCTAAGGTGAACCAGGTGTATAATATATAGAAGGGAAAATAAGAGTGAGATGCTGTGAACCGAGGTGAAAAAAAAAAAGAGGCTTAATAACCTGGCACTACAATACTACTACAATACAAAGATATGCTTTAATACACATAAAAAAATAAAACCTCATATAATATGCTGCGATGAAAAATAGTGTTTTAATCTTCTACTAATAATAATCTGTTCTAAAAAGCAGTGAGATAAGCTAGTTTTACCAAAATAATTTGTGTTTTTATTTCTTAAGGGAATTATACTTTAAGAATTGATCTAGCTGATTTTGAAGGAGAACGACGTTATGCACAATATGCAAGATTCAGAGTTGCTGGTGAAGAGGTAATAATATATTGAATGAATATGATGAAAAAAGTGTATTCTGTAGACAGACAATAAACATACAAGTTCCCTAATTTTTTAAAAGGTTTTTGTAAAACCTTATTATCATTTTCATCATTTTGAATTTTCAAATAACAGTGGTTTACATTGATGCAGCCATTTCACTCTTTCTGTAAAATGAATTAATAACTTGGTTCAGCAGCCACAGGTAAAAGCAGTTTTTCTAATTTTTGTTGATATTACAAAAAATAATAGAACATGATATTCTGATTTGTGAACATGCACTGCAGAGTAACTCTAATACTGTTTTAATGCTATTTCTACTTAAGGTTATTGACAAAAGCATCTTTACATCCTTTTATTATCTAGTACACAGTGTTTGAGTGGCATTACGTTTCTAAGCATAAATATAGTAGCAAATGGAACAGATTAATTTCCTCCTCATGGTTTCATTCTCTGACATGCCAAAGGTTAAAGACATAATGGATATTTTTTTTTTGTTTTCACACTTTTCATTAGAATTCTTATGAGATGAGCTGTGGTGAATATTCTGGTACAGCTGGTGATTCCCTTACTGGTGGATTTCATCCTGAAGTGAAATGGTGGGCTGATCATCGAGGAATGAAATTCAGTACTAGAGACAGGGATAATGACAACTATGAAGGGAACTGTGCTGAAGAGGAAAAGGCTGGCTGGTGGTTTAACAGGTATTTTGATTTTATATCAGTGCTGTCAACTATTCAACTGTTTCATGTGTATTCATACAATAATAACACGGTAGAAGATGGGACTGTTTATTATATTTGCAGTCTGCCCTTGCCCATACCAGAGGTCTTGGTGCTGTAAGACTGAGACTTACCTTTGAAGAAACAGCACCTACCACACAGCTCAAGCTGGTCTGTGACAATGGTATTTGCCAGACACCTTCATCTTTGTTATTAGACAGTAAAGAAAAGATAGTTCTGCCCTGTTAAGGTAACCAGTTTTTACACAAGTAGGTCATGTAGATTTTGCAGGGGTATCCCTGCTGTACCTCATTCTTACATTTCTCATCCATTGCACTAGACCAGATGTGGCAGTACTGCAGAATATCTGACAAGTTCAGCTAGTGCCAGGTTATTAAGCCTCTTTTTTTTTCACCTCGGTTCACAGCATCTCACTCTTATTTTCCCTTCTATATCAAGATGGGAATGCATCCACTCAGTTCCTGTCAGTGAGTATGGCTGTACTGAGAGGGAGACTTTTTTTTAAATAGGGTTCAGAAAAAGAATTTAAAAATCCTACTTACATACAGAATACCAATTCAAAAAGAAAGGATAAAACTGGTAGTCTTAGCACTGTCTGTCCAGGCAGCTATGTTCTTTTCCTGAATTAATTAGGTAAATATGACCATGAAGAACAACTGCAATCTAGCTGTGTAGAGAGGTTTAAAATACAATTCAGGGAAGCGTACTACTCTCTCACTCTGATCTCACTTGGCAAGAGCTGCCAGGTTGGATCAACTCCATTGTTTCTCTCTCTTATGTCATCCTTTGTTTCTGTTTTTAACTCCTTATTTTCCAAATTCTGTTTCTGTAAGTAGTCTGTGGCCACCTTAGCTATTAGTTCAGTGTTTCAAAATTAATTACTTATTTTAATACATTTAAATATATTTGCATGGATAGTAGGTCAGCAGAATGTTTCAGACATGTTTTGGAAAAAAATCCCATGGAGACAAATTATTCTTTCTGTTCCTATGAAAGCTTAAGATATAAAAGGGGAAGGCAACTTTTGTGGATTTAGAGGAATATCCTGATCTCAGGTAACATAAAACTCTGATACTGTGCCATGGAGTTCACTGAGAGTGAATCACCAAGTCAATTGCATACATTTTGTAGTCTTTTAATTATATGTTTTTTAAAATATTGGATTGGTCTGAAAAAAAGTGACCATTTTGCAAAAGTATATGTATGGCAGAACTTTGACAGTTATTAATAACTTGTAGTTGGTGCCACATAACCACTAAAGATAGCTGGCTCCTAACAGGCTAGCTCCTATTATGACTGTGTAGCTCACACTCTTAAAATGACAGTCTATTCTGGATAATGAAAATGAGTTACTAATAGTATTATTACACTGCATTGCTACTGACTTTTTAATGTTAAACCTAACATAAAACTGGATACTGCAAAATGCTGGAAAATTTCAGTAACCTTAAATCCTACCCAAACAAACAGTACTGACAGAGAAAGGACAGCACTCAGAACACATATTCATCATGCACAGATTAGCAAACATAGAAGGAATTAGAGCTCTTGGCTGGTTTGTATAGGAGCTCCCAGCTAAGAAGGAATGTTTTATAGCCAGCCCTATGCTCTCTGGACTAATGAAATACAGAAACGCCCAGATAAAGCAGTACCAAGGGATGTGACACAAGTAAGGGCACATGGAATTCACTCAGATCTAGTTTAAATCCACTGGCCTTGCTCCAGCTCAGCACTTGTTATCCTGGACTTCTGCAGAAAAACTGCCTCTCTTCATTCTTCAGTAAGCAAAGCTCTAGAAGAGATACTCTGCTTGGATACAAATCCACAGAGCTGGACTCACTCTGGTTCTACACCCAGGTCATAAGCTTTCTTGCATCCAGGGCATTGCAAGGATTGATAGTTTCATAATTAGTAGAAGAACAGCTAACAAGTCTCATTGGACATGAGCTTGTTCTCTCTCCAGAACTCCCAGTTTTAGCTACACAATGCATGGCTGATCACAGGAGATCTGCCAGACCACAATCTCACTCAGGCTCCCTGTCTCACCAGTCATCCTGGAGACAGCATAGCTACATCCATGTGGGGCTGGAGTCAGTACTGGAGTCATGAAGTCCAGGCAGAACTCAAACAGTTCCTCAGGGAATCAGCTCCATCTCTCTACATCTGTCCTACATCAGATATATATAGTTCAGATAAAATGCCCATGGATAATTCATACTTTAATGTAATTGGAGACTTTTGAAACTATTGCAGTGGGTTTTTTTTTACCTTAAAAACTAGTCTAGCACAAAGAAATGAGGGACATAGGCTACCTCTAAGGTGCTTATTGACTTGTGAGTAATGAATGTTTCTTCAGAATATCATGCCAATAATCACCTGCCAGTTGTTTCCTTGGTCTGTCCAGTTACTCCAGCCAGCATCCAGTCAGCTGCAGAACACTGTATATTTTTGCTATTAGTGCCTTAGAGCACTACTTAAGAGTTGTTACTGACTCTTGTTGCTGTTGAGAGAGTTGTGTTTTGCCTGCTTCCCTCAAAGGAAGTAAAAGAAGGGTTCAGTTGATTCTTCTAATCAAATCTGTTTTTTGATTAAAAGTGGCCACAGTGCCTGCACAATGCAAAATTTGTATGGCTAGAAAGATAATGTCAGCTGATACAAGTTTGTCATTCTCAAGAACAAAGTCACTTCTGATATCTGAAGTTTATAAGCTTTCAACCAACACATTACCAAAATTGAGCTTAGGAATTGTAAGCAATGAATTACATATACACAGGGGAATTTTCCTATGAGGCTTTTATCACAGTTTGCATTTCGGCTCTCAAGACTGTTGTTAATGTAAGTGTAAGCAAAGCCAAAGAGACTAAGATTTGCCAGTAATAATATCCATAAGGTTCATTTGGGCTGTTTCCTTTTGCATGTTTCTGAGGTCTGCTTTTGAAATCCATCTTGGTGTTCGACAGCTAGATATTAACAGCACTTAGAACACGATACGGAGTTGGCAGATAAACCAAACCAATTCAATACAATCTGCTACAGAAGAAACAACTGCTTTTCTCTCCACATGGTCACATAAGGATCTACACTTTTTCTTGTAGAAACCAAATGAGTATGTTTAACTGGCTGTCAGGTTTAATCTATTTGTAAAGTCCACAGCTGAACAGGCGAACTGATGATGATATTAAGGTTTTGTCATACTAAACACCCTGCGGGGTAACTGCAAAACTTACCAGGGGCTACTCTAGCTCAACAAAAAGCAGCACAATATTTCTTTCCCAGGGTTTTGCTTGGAGCATGCCCTGCTGCAACCCAGGACCCGAGCAGCTCTGGAGTAACTATCTTCTGAAGCAGAGCAGCGGGTAAAACTCAGAGAGCTAGTAACATCAGAAAATATGTGGAGAGAACACAAGGAACTTTTGTTCTGAAGAAGCTAAAAGCCCTTATTAGGCTGTTATTGTTTAGGTGCAGTGAAGTCCACAAATACACAGGTTTTTTTGCAGCTGTCAAGCCGGGCTGTTATTAACCTGGCCAATTTTTTATCTCGCACAGGAACTACAAATGCTTGCAACTTTTCGACAGGCGGGTTTACTTCTGTTTTTCTGTGCTTTCCCACCAGGTGTCACTCTGCCAACTTGAACGGTTTGTACTACAAGGGCCCCTACACCGCAGAGACGGACAACGGGATTGTTTGGTACACTTGGCATGGGTGGTGGTATTCTCTGAAATCCGTTGTCATGAAGGTCAGACCAGCAGACTTTGAACCTAACATTGTTTAAAATTAGTTTAAGATTTGTCCAGTTAATCTTTTAGCAAATCAATCCAAATTGATTTTTCCTTCTCATCTATGCCTGTATAAATTGGGAAGAATTCCTCTGCAACCAGTAGTTTTATAATGAGAAGAAAATCTGACCTATGCATATGTAGATACAAATACTAGTGCTAATATGTGTACAGCACTTTTTTCAAAAAGGCAGGCATTTACCTAGGAATAAGGACATATTCTTCATACACAGTGAGAATTTTTGGCCTCTGCAGTAAATACAAATCTTTCCATTTTTAATAAACAAGATTGTCACTGTGTTGCTGCAAAAATGAAAATGAATTGTAAGTACCCCAACAAAAAACCTATTTAAATACAAGCGTAAGGCTGGTTGACTCAGTGGATGGGACATACTTTCTTTGGAATGATTCAAGGCTTGAGAAATTAGTTGCCTATAAATTCCTCTGATGTTTTTGTTGCCTGTGTACATAGCACACATAAAAATTATAAAGAGTGAGGCAGGGAACTGTCAGAAGAGAAGGGATACGACAGGCTGGAATCAACTGAACCAGGCATACAAAAATGGGTTTTCTGTTGCTGCTGAAGTAGTTCTAGGGCTGGTCACCTCATTTCAATCTAACATTTTTATATGGTTAGCAATTATGCCATTCTTGGTAAACATTCTTTCTTTTTTTTTTGGGGGGGGGGGGTGTGGTGTAACATTTGTTAACAAAACCCAAACTTTAATGTATTGAACATTGCATCTTACCAAAAGGCTAAATAACAAAAACTGCTACTAATTTTAATGTGAGATATTCTTTGAACATAAACTATCATAAAGCATGTGTCAAGAGAAGTGTATTTCATGTGTGACTAAAATCTGGCATTTTAGAAGTTCTTAGTGTGTGACACTATAAATCTTTACTTTCTTTATGGATCTGAATCTACAACTCTTCAAGTTCAGTTGTCCCACTCAGTCACTTCAAAGTGGTTCTGCTTCTAAGCCCATTATCTTCTCCTTTTCCTATGTTCTTGTCACTGCTCCATGAGGTTTACCCCTTTGCAAGCTGCAGATCCGCATTTTTCTTGTATAAGAAAAATTGTAAGAGAGACACTGCCTACCCCTGGCTCTTGTGCCTGGCACCACAATAGACTGTAGTAGGCTGTAATAACAAGAACCACCAATGAGTGCTTGCTGCCATGGAGGAGATAGGAACACTCTCTAGAAAGCTATCTGATGAATTGTAATCCATTTCTGCTGAGCAGATGCAAATGAACATTTAAAAAAACCCACGTGGATCTGAGCCAAACTTGGTTACTTTTATTTCCCTGCTTTCCTAAAATAATTTTGCTTTTGTGACTGGACTGCCAGTCTTTCTCCTTCTCTCCAAATACAATTTTTGAACCTGGTAGATACTTTCAGTCAAGAATAACTATGGTGGTTTGACCCTGGCTGGAGGCCAAACTCCCACCAAAGTTACCCTATCTCTCCCCTTCTCAGCAGGACAGGAGAGAAAATATATATTGAGAAGCTTTGGAGTTGAGATAAGGACAGGGAGAGATCATTCTGCAATCAGCATCATGGGCAAAACAGACTCAACACAGACAAAAATTGCATCTAATTTATTACACAGACCCAACCCCACCAAGAAAGCACCCAATGAAAACAGAGTAGGATAATGGAAGATAAAACCAAATCTTAAAACACCTTCCCACACCCTTCCCTTCTTCTCAGGTTCAGCTTTATTCATTATTTCTCTCCCTTTTACCCCTCCCCAAGCAGCACAAGGGGAGATGGGGAATGGGGGTTTCAGCTGTTCATCACAAGTTGTCTCTGCTGCTCCTTCCTTCTTATGGGGAGGATTTGTCACACTCATCCCCTGCTCCATTGCAGGGTCCTGCAGGAGACAGTCCTCCAGGAACTTCTCCGACATGAGTCCTTCCCGCAGGGCTTCAGTTCTTCACCATCTAGGGGTGGTGGCCTTCAGGCCCAGGTTGCTCCACCACAGTGTCCTATGGGGTTTCCATGTTTGCAAAAACACAGATGGCATTATGTTGAAATTGTAAAAACATGGAGTTTTTCACAGGAACATGGAAAGATTAGCTCATGTATTTGGAGAGTATCAAGACAGATCATATTCCATATAATTTAGATCACAGGATTTATGTACAGCAAAGTTGGAACTCTAGCACACAAAATACTCTTAACATGTACAGATTGTGCTCATAAAATCTGCGGGGGTTTTTTTGTTTGTTTGCTGCAGCATATATCCATCTTCTTTACTTACAAGAATACTAATGAAATATTTCAGCTCAGGGTGCTTTTGTCATATTTTGATGTAAAATTTTTAACTCCCTTTCCCTACTGGAAATCATAAAATGAAGGAGAATCATGTATTTCATTGTATATCTTAAAATGTATTTGTTCAGGACAAGACTTTGATATCCTAGCAGTGTGAAAAGCATGAGGCATACTGCTAGTCATATGCAAATACACTATTTAATTTCCTCTCATCTTTCTGTGGCTTTTGTTTATGAAATGTTTTGGACACATGAAAAACATGTGAAAATATAATTCAAAATGTTCATATAGTTGCTTTCAAATAAACAACCCTTCTATTTTCAAAAGGCAGGTTTAAATAGTGAGTAGACAAGAGAGTACATCTTGGAAGATAATTCTTTTCTCTTCCTGGCCTGCATGCTTGTATTAATTTATTTCCCTAACAAGTATGAACCTGTTCTGAGGTAGTCTTTATTCTTACAAGATAGCAGAACAAAGGCCAATTTATTTGTTCAGGCATTAGACAGGGCGACATAACTCCCAAATAGCTGAAAATTAATGCATAACATTTGATACAAATCATATAGCACAACAGAAAAAGAATTAAGGAAATGAGTAGGAAAAATTTGGTCAGTCATTTAATAAAGAATATAACAATAGCTACAAGCAAGATATAATTAAAAATGCAACTTTTGGAAAATATTTGTTCAAGGGAATCACCTTTATGTTTTCAGTTGTCTATTTCTTTTTTCTTCTATTTGCTAAACTTTTTGGAGATTAAAAGAATAGAAACCACAAGCCCAGGTGAGTTACATGAGCAGTAAAGAGCCTTACATGCCACAGCATATGCTTTCCACAGGATGTCTAGTATGCATTGACAGAGCTGAGCTACTGCATTCTGGCCTACTCCTTCCCAGTGGAGACTCTTCAGCTCTCCTACCTCCCCCCCACCATTACCAAAACTGTTACTCCAGATACCAATTTTTGAACCCCTTTTGTATTTGTAACACTTTGTTCTGTCAAAGCTGTTTCTCCTTGTTATTATCAGAATGGTATATCCAGAAAAGGCAATCAAACCACAGCTTGCCAGGTCTGTGAATATTCCTACCATGTTTCTTGTTCCAAGTTCCTCACTAGCTCAAAAAGAATGAAAATGTAGCTTTTTCTTCAGTACTAGGTTCTATTTGGTATTTGTAAAAGAGGTAGAAAGAGCAGAAAAAGTATCCAGGGAAGTATTCCATATCTAAATTTTCTAAAATTTCCACTTATTTCTGTATTTTTTGGTTTGTTTTGGTTTGGGTTTGTTTTTTTTTTTTTTTTTTTTTTTGTCTAGTAAAAGATCAGCTTTGAAAGCAGTAAAATGGAGCTATTCAAAACTAGGAGGTACTTTGAAATTAATATGTGCATGCGCTTGCTGTTTTCTGAGAGTAGGTCTGAGAATCATAGAATCATAGAATGATTAGGGTTAGAAGTGACTCCCAGAGGTCATCTAGTCAAACCCCCCTGCAAGAAGCAGGGACACCCCCAACTAGATCAGGTTGCTCAGGGCCTCATCCAACCTGGCCTTGAACTTTTCCAGGGATGGGGCATCCACCACCTCCTTGGGCAACCTGTTCCAGTGCTCCACCAGAATTGGAAAATCAGCAAGCTTTCAAACATTCAGCCAAAATCCATATGCTTAAGGAGAGAAAAGTTGCCATTTTCTGTCAGCTAAAGTGCATGTTCAAAGATAATGTAAAGCTTTACAGTCATAGTGGCTCTTTGATGCTTAATTAGTTTTTTGTTACATACCTAGTGCTCATCCAAAAATTATCTTTTCCAAGTACCCGAGGGGCATCTTAACCTTTGTTTCATACGGGATGAAATTCAGTTTGTCGTTGCTACATCCTCAGTTAACTAAGGCAGTTCCTCTTAATCCTACTCTAATGCTAAATAGATTGTGACAGAAACATAATGTTGATATCCAAACAATGATTAAACAATGCTGGGGCCAAATTCTTTGGTTTGTGTGCTTGCAGAAGAATCAAACTATGCCTTTTATAAAAATAACCCCCCCTTCTTTCTCACTTTTTTCAGTCCTTCCTCAGCAACTTGTAAACACCTGCATGTAAATGTCATTTCCCTGTCTCTTACAGAATCTAAGCTTCCTTCCTTTCTTCTTCTCTTCTTAATGACAGTCAAATCTTTAATTCTGCATGTTGGTCGTGGTTTGCATACCTGTGAATGCCTGGCTTAAGGAACCTGGGTAGCTCAGAGGTTCTGCAGAAGCTAAGAAAAGTCTCCGAGAGCTAAACGGTGTACATATGGCAACTAAAATTGCACTTGGATCTCTACATTTGTTGTGGGAATCGATGTCCAACCTGGAGTGAATTATTTCATGAATGCATTACCCAGTACTGTGGGCAAGAAGATAAGCAGATTCCTCTTACAAGTATGCTTCTCTCAAATCACATGAATTTCAGTGCATCCAAGTTTTTTGTCCTTGCAAAAGATCCCGTGCTCAATCCCTGGTCTCTCATGTAAATGCAAAATTAAATTGCTAGGGGAGCCACTGGGCTGGCATTTTCTGCAATGCGATAGTTAAATTAACTAAATTAGCTAATTAAATTAGCTCAGCGCTGACAAGTGACATATGAGCATAAAGGCTTTTATGTTAGTGATATCCTGCACTAGACGGTGCTCTGCAAGTATTTTCTTAAGCAATACCACATATATAAATTAGTACAAACATCTCTCCTGCTAAGTTAATTATTAAATGATAGAAAACAAGTAAAAATCTTCAAGTGAATTTAGTCCTTAACTCACTTTTGACATCATACATGACTTCCCAAGGCTACCTAAACCCTATGGAGATTCACAGCATCTAATTATCTTGGAGTATGACATATTTCAGCAGTAAAATTGTAGTCTCTTTAATTTAAAAAGCCTTACATTATAACAGTGCTTCCTATCTTCTGCTGATTAGCAAACAGAAATGAAACTCTGCAAGTTCCAGACACCTGAACTAACATATCTGGACGGCCGTGTTCCTGCCCTGATTCCTCTACTTCTCTGCCCTGATGCAATCTCTTTCTACATTTCACCTCTCAGCTACCTGGAAATTCAAGGGAACTTTACTGGAGTGAGGCCCATCTTTATACCATAACACAAATAACAAAGCATTTCAATGTCTCTAGTGTTCAGAAAACTGAGATTTCGCAGACACTTGTGGCACCACTATAGCTCTGTTACACAGCATACTTAATTAAAGATCTCAGCACACTTCTCATCTATTCCTCTTACTGACTTTCCCTAACAAGGGGCTTAACAGCTTGTGAGTTGGTTTCACTACCCCTCTGACACAGTATAGAAAAAAAAAAGAAAATGGAAAAATGAAACATATCTGGAAGATCACAAGTCACTTTTAACTTAAAATTTCTAATCAAGAAGTTCTAGAGTACTGAAGGAAGGGAAGGGCTTCCTTTTTGTGCTTACACACTTGAAAAAAAGTTAATAACACAACTTGAAAAAAGCAATTAATACTTGCAATCCATGGAAATCACTGTATATTCTATTTTATATTTCTCCTTAACTCCCCAAATTTAACCTAAAGCACTTGAGCCTCTAAACCTGGCACAAGAGTTTCATGTATAAGATACTAACTGGACACTTTCCCAGATACATAATTTTCAACTACTTTTTTTTTCTCTCTCTCCCCAAAAGAAATTAATCTCATGTAAATCAACTGAGTCCAGTAGAGTTACATTGGGGATGAATTGGGCCTCCTGACTGCCCCTCAAGCAGGGCATTTACATTGTATCCCAAAGAAATCACAGCTATAGCAACAAATCCTTTCTATTGTTCTACTGTCTCATTAAAAGATATCAGCCATATTCATTATACAGCTCTCTATAGGGAGTGTAGCCCTTTAAGTCTGTGTGTGCTTGCAAATTCAGCATATACTAATGATCAACAATTTTCTCCCCTGTTACCAGAAGAACAAAAGAACTGGAGCTGGAAAGTAAAGAAGCGATTGGCCATGGCATCTCAGACTTACTTGTTGATGCCTTTTGTAACAGGCTATACATCTTCTATATAGGTCTCACAATGTCTCTGTCATTTGTACAGTAATTAACAAAACTTTGAGAAAATTAAGACATCCTGCAGCTTTTCAAAGAGCAACATCACTAAAGATGAGGAGTGAGCATCAGGCTGTACAATGTAGAAATATTTCCTGACAGAAATAACAATTACCAAATTCATTTTGGGGGCCTTCTGGTGCATCACAGTGACTGCAGGGAAAATATGGACTTCCACAGAGAATAGTACTACCATATGATTTCAGCAGATGAAATGTAATTTATAGATACTTGTTTCTTACTTGATAGGCAGTCTTTTTATCTAAGACAGCTTTAAAAAAATTATTGAACTCTGTACCATAGACTTTGCTCATTAAAAGCTCTTACCAGAGAATACAAAAGACTGTCTGTTTCACAAGGCAACATGCCACATTATGGTTCTTTATAATATCAGCGAGGATACAGGTATTTTTGGAGAACACCACGGAAGTTGATGTCTGGCAGCTGCCTTGTCTCTGTTATTCACCTTTTATTTCCTTTCTTTTTTTTTTTTTACCTACAGTATCTCCTTTCACTCGAATAGTGCTGGAACCAAAAATGTAAAATGAGACTCGAGAGAAGTCAGCTGCTAATAAAAGGTTCCACTGTCCTTTCTTGCTGACCCACTAATTTAAATGCAAGCAACTCTGACGTGATAGCAGAGAAAGCCTTCATTGGGGTGTATTTATGCTTTCTAATTATAAACAAGTTTCAGCAGACTGCTTCTTGGAAATGTTGTGACATAAATCTTCAGCTACACATGCATTTCTTAGATTATTTGATAAAAATAAATATTTTAAGCAAAGTCTGTCATTCTCTCAAAGAAAAAAAGTACTGCAGTGCTGTTTATTTTACTGTGATTTTACCATCAGGGAGTCCAATCATAGTGGGAGGAGAAGTGACCAAAACTGAAATCCTTTCTCTGAGATACAGTTTTTGAAAAACGGGAAAAATTGGACTCATAGATCTCTTTTCTTATTGTGAAGAATAAGCCTCAAAGGTTTTGTATTTTCAGTTTAAGAAGTAAAACCTAGAATTCGTAGGAGTAAGAATGAAAGTTTTCCCCCTTCATCTCTGATTTTCTCAGTATCATGTGGCAAGTCACAAAACTCTGATACTCTCCTCATATATGAGAGAAATAAGATTTTACCATTTTATAGAACACTTTGAAGCCTACTCAGGAAACATCTAATTCAAGTGGTACATTTTATCCTATGACTAGTTTGGTCTGTTCCCTGTCTAGAATCGTGACTCTTCTGGTTTTTCACTTGTATAAAACCTTACTAGCAGCAGGTCCTAAACTATATACAATGTAGGAAGACAGGTGAAGGCTTTTGTGCACCATTTGCATATCAGTTTAAGGTAGCAGTATGGTTCCCTTTCAGAAGCATTTTCCACGTGATGGATTCAGACTCTGGGAGAGAGTTACTGCATAAGTATTTCAGGGTATGTTTAAAATGCCCAGAGATCTCCCTGAAAGACTACCTTTGCTAGCTTCCATCCAAGCTTGTATTTAAAGGAAAGAAGTGCTGACTGTAGCATAAGGCTCCACTATACTTAGCCCATATTGTTTTCAGTTTCCAGACTGGCATGATTAATTAAGGAAGTCTTTAACTTCCATGGAGACAGCAGTGCAGGAGAGCAGGAAGTAATCAGCTCTAGTTGGCACCACTGTCCATTATATCAATATTCAGAGAGACAGGATCAGAAACTTTCTAAGAGCGGTGCCTGTTATAGTCATTTTAAGCACACTGCAAGCTGCTCATCGTAAATGGCAATCTGGAAGTAGAAATCCATGTGCACAGTATGGTATTTTAGTCAGTTTTCTGTGCATGTATCAAGTAGGGAAGAAAAAGTCAAGCATACAAGGATTCTTCAGAGGATTCTTGTAATGCATAAGGACTTAGAAAATGCTATTAGTTACTTCAGTTTGTATGTCAGACAGTGGAAAATTATATAAGCTGGCAAATGCCCACTAATAGGAGGCTGAGCAAGAGATTGTGGTTAAGGAGGGTGCCATGTGGGACATCAGGGATGAGTACTCTTCCGCTGCACATTCCAGCTCTGACTCAGGCCTTCGTCACAATAAAAAACATACATGTTTTTATAAT
This sequence comes from Heliornis fulica, assembly GCA_013399135.1. Classification (NCBI taxonomy): domain Eukaryota; kingdom Metazoa; phylum Chordata; class Aves; order Gruiformes; family Heliornithidae; genus Heliornis; species Heliornis fulica. The sequence continues at coordinate 275,765 of VXBZ01000835.1, forward strand.
CCCTTTTGCAAATAAACTGTCTTCTCCCTTCAAAAGATTCCAACACTGGTGGTTTATCTACATGCAAGCCTTAAGTTCAGCTAAAAGAAAGCAAATAACTAGCAACGAAGAAAGTAACATGGTTGTTCCCACTCCAGTTTAAATTTTCCTCCTACTGCCCAGGACTACTGGCCTATCAGAAAAAGGAACTGAAGTGAAAAGAAAGTAGGTTGCCCAAACAATGTTAAAGTTAATGATTTTGTATTGTTTGTAATGTTTGGCTTTTCCTTTTTTGTTACAGTTCATTATACTTCAAATTAATCCAGAAGACTGCACAATAGCCAAAATAACACATATGAAATATGAATTAAAATTTTATTTGGCTTATTGTTAATTCATTTACAACATCTTTACAGTATTAAATATCAGCAAAATGTAATATCATAGATAAATCCTACTGCATTCCAGGTGAAGAGTGCTGTAGACATGTAATACATGCATGACCTTATTTTCTGCAATTGTCCAACAAAAAAGTGTTGTTGATATTTCATGCACCTAATTCCCCAGTAATCTTATCCACATTGTAAGGCTTGAACCCGATACAGGACTAAAATGGCTTGCCTGGCCATTAAAACTGTGAAGAACATCAGTCTTCTGGGCTGTTCCATTCAAGTTGTGATGTTTTTTCCCTAGCAAAGTTCCTTTGGTCAGTTAGAACAAGTATCAGGGGGAGCAAATAATACACCATACCTAAGGAAAATAAGGGTTGGTTCAGACATTACTTCATATAAGATCTAAGTAATCTAGGCTACTATGGAAAACCTTCACTAAAACATATTAAGTACAGATAAAAAAAAACATGTAATTTTTTCCCACCCCAATTGGATTATTTTCACTCTAAATTTTGTATATGTTTTCTCATCTTCTTCTCTTTGGTTTGTGTTACCACCCAAAAAGGAAAAAAAATCTATATTTACACTCATTTTCTTGCTCTCATTGGAAGTGTACCATTTCTTAATAATGACATGTAGAAAAGCCTTGTGTTTTCTTGTTCCCGCCAGTCCCTTATTGTCCATTCAGTGAGCTTTCATGCATACAGGACAGCTTTCAGTTTCAATCACCAAAGCAAAAGCACATACTGTCCCTTCATTAATGTTGGAATTCATCTGTCCATATTAGGGAGGATGGGGAAGGAGAAGAGGAAAGGCTTTCAATCTGCAATGATCTCATTTTTCACCTTTACAGTTCTCTCTTGAGCAATCAGAGCTAAATCCTGCTATAGGCTGCAGCAACACAGCCTCGTCATGGCATTGTTTTGCTCCATCCTATCTCAGTAAGGCTCAGATGGGGACATCTCATTGTTACACAGGAGCACTTTTGAGTTTTTCCCCTCTATTTTGTTGGTGAACACTGTCATAACCTGCAGTATTAAGGTGCTGTGTGTCTAATGCAATAGACATGCTCAGACACAAAGATCTGAAACGCAGAGAAGCTGACTGAAAGACCTGACACATCCCATTACCGACAGAACAGGGTCTAAGCAGTGTGGTACACTACATTATCCTGCAAGCTCAGAAGCACCAGCAAGTTAGCACCTATTAACAGCTGACTATGCATCAGCTAGGCTACAGAAATTGTCAGTATGTATTACCTTGCATTTGCTATAGGCAAACTGCACAAGTTAGCTTAGCCTTCTCTCCTGTCAGAACAACTCACATCACCATGCACTTGCTTCTGACTGGCAGCCTATTCATCCCCCTGTCCACATTTACCACTGTGCACATGATACTCGCTAAGCCCTGCTAACGGGGTTTATCTCACACCCAAGCCTCATTTTGCATCAGGGAAATGCTGCAATAGCAATATGATTTATTTGCTCCTTAGTCACAGAAAAGTCAGAGAAGCAAATAATATTCAGCACTGTTTGAACAGCTGACCTACTACAGATAAGAACAGAATTGGTTTTACTTCAGCAAAATTTTGTTTCTTCAAAACATTTAAGTCTATAGTAAGCTAGTGATGAAGCCACCCAAAAATAGGAAAAGAAACTGGTTGTACAGCCTTTTCCTTCTCTTAACTCTTAATTTCTCTTAACTAAGTCTTGGTGCCAATAATCCTTCTACAGACCTCCCTTAACCACTGTGGATACAGCTGAAGGCAAGCATATCTTGGAGCTCTTGCAGAGGTATTTCCCTTACAGGCTCAGGAACACTTGTTTCCTGGAAAGAAAGACTTTCAAATAGGTCTGTGCAAGTATGTTCTTAAAATTTTATCTTCACTTTCATTTCTTTCCCACGGTTAAACAGAAAGATATTAAGGAGAATGTGTTTTTAGGATAAAAGGTCTTTTCCTTTAAAAAAAAAAAAAGCACCAAAAACCTCAATCAGTAATAGAAAAAGTAAGAACAGGTGGCACTGGTTCAATTTCATCTTGCTCTCAAGACTGAAAGTTTCCATTCCCTGTTTACTGTCCCTAACAGAGGGATTATCTCCCACTCCTCCAGCTTCCCTGACTCATCTGCAAGCATCTAGCTTAGAGAGAGCTCCTCCAGATTTTTTATTTTTCCCTCCAATTTGCTATGAGGTACCACAAAAACGTGTTGTTGACCATTGTCTCTTTATCACATAAAACAGTCGCACCTGCAGGGAGATCCAGCTAACCTCTCTAGGCACTGTTTTCACAGGTGTCTTCCTCTCTCTCCTCTGACCAAGTCTACATCAAGTTCACCCAGGATTATAAATTTTAGTCTAAATTTTCTATCTGTTCAGTATTGCTTGACATCTACAAAGAACACCGCTATGCTCTTAAAAAGTGGGCAGGATTAACTGAAGCCTTTGTACAGTGGCAATATATGAATCTCTCAATGGTCTGTCCTAGCAGCCTTTCTCCCAATCGGTATACATGTCAAGTTTAGCCATGTCCCTTGCTGCACCCTCCCTTCCCCAATTGAGAAAGGCAATTAAATTCTCAATTGTACTCACATGGATTGAAAATACATTTTAAAAAGATAACTCTGCTGAGCTATCATGTTCACTATACTATCTCCTTTTTTTTTCCCCTCTCAGAGCAGACAAATAGCCATATTGTTATTTTTGCATAAATCTGCTTATGTGAAAATATGTTTGCTTAGGAAACAGCATATACCAAGGGGTAACAATTGCAGATACAGAACAGTCAAGCTGTCATTCTGCATCGGGCTCTGTAGAGAGAAAAAATAGAAAAGTAATTAAAACATTCTAGCAGAACAATATACAAATTCTCAATCACTAATATCAGGAAAGGAAATAAAAGCCCTATCTAGATTTCTTAAAATATTAATAGGAATAAAACAGTTAAACCAGTATCTTTACTCCATAGAAGATCAAGCTTATTTTTCCTTATTGCTTTGTCATAAGAAAATGCTTCAAAAACTATTGAACAGATTTGCTCTTAGGAATTGTGCTAGAAGCTATGCACCAAATCTTTAACATACATTTAAGAATAATGGAAGGAGTAAATAATTAATAACACATACAATGTAGGGCTTCATCTAACAGATAATGGTCCGTGAAAGGAAGACGTTTATTGCATTAGGGAATCAAGTGTACTCCAATTAAACTAATGGACAAAGCACTAGGAGTACTTTTTAATTCTCTACCAGTGCTGCTTATAAGTTGAAGACTGAACCTTGCTCTAGTAAAAATGTATAAAAAATACTTAAAGGATTAATTCAGCCCAAAGACCTGTGTGATCTGCTCACCCATACTTTTTGTAGGGATACCCACAGTCTATAATTCTTTCTGAACTATGGAGAACTACCAAAGATTCTTAGAATTACTCACTTCTGGCTATTACAGTAAAATCACCAGTAATACTAGAGAATTGAGCCCAAATTACTATCCAAAGACATTTTCAGCAGGACTACTCATAATCATTTTCTCTAGCATACATCACAAGTATGCTGTCAAAGCAGGAAGTATACAATTTTATTTAAATAGGCCTTGGGCAAGAAACAAAGTCATATGAATGTGAAGTGTGTGGTAATAAAAATTAAAGAATATTCATTAGTAATTGAGCTTCAGAAGATAATGATGTCTTTCAACTGTGGTGCTATATTTTTCTTCAACCAAAATTGGCACTGGCCTGCAGAAATGTTTACTTTATATTAAGCAGTACTTTAAATGTAGTCTGCATAAGCAAAGAGGAGTAGTACTTAGACATTACCAAAGAAATGAAATGTAGCTATTGACATTCATTACATGTCTCCACTGATCCTCTCCCCACCTAAAAAAACAAAACAAAACAAAAAAAACCCAAAAAAAGCCAATCACAACAGAATGCATTAACCTTCAGCCTGCCAGAATTTTATCTGACAGAAGTCAGCCTTGTGATGTTGAGAATTACCCATAAACACACTGCTGTGCCACATGAACAAATCCACAACATGGTGTTTTCCCAAATACAACTGAGATAAGACTTGTCACAGACTATAAATCCACCCCAGGCCAAGCTGTTGCAGTATTGCAAGCTGCAACCCCCAAATTCTGATACCAGTTTCCTAACCAGGACCCCACAACTCCCCACCAGACCAGAAGCATCAGTACTTGGGATCAGAATCTCTTATCAGTCAGTGTGAGAAGCCCCTAAGTTACCAAGTATCACACTGCAACAACAATAACCTTCCTGGCCTCTGGAGCATTTAATTCTTGAGTTATGCTGGAGCAGGGTCTGCACTTAGACTTTGGAATCTTTCAAAAGTATGAAAGGAGGAAGAAGAGATCTCAGCAGTTAAACAGGTAGAGCTTGGACCTGGAGAGTCCCAAGGACAACACTGAATCTCTATCTAGCAATTCCCAGGAAATTGCCTTCATTACCAGGCCAGAGGCTAGCTGCCAGGAATGCCTTTCATTGTGCCTGCTGAAAGGCTGTTACACAGAGCAAACTAATGGCACATTCACTGGGCCAGGGAAAAACAAGGCATCACTTTGCAATGCAACAATTAAGGTATCTACCTGGGAGTGGGGAAATTTGAATTTCAGTCCCTGATACAAGGTTGCTTTTCTAGGCTATTACCATATAATATTAAAGTACACAAGCAACTATTAAGAGTCAGGAGCAGAAACCAGTGAGTTCCCTAATAACGTCTTCAAAACCCTCCATTACCCTGGATACCAACAGAACACAGACCCAGACATCCTGTGGTGCAGCATTTTTACTGCTATTGATACTCAAGTTACCTGATACTATTTCAAATTATTTACACCTGCTGCAATCATATCTATTATTAAAGACAGTCATACACCCATCTCACTGCAGTTTTTTCTTTCCAGCCCCTTTGGAAGCATTTATGTGGCCTACTCCTGACTAACTCCTATTGACAAGAAGTAAGGAAAGGGTATTAAAAAAAGCTTCTTGTTACTCCATTTCATCCCTTTCCCACCACTGTGTTATTTACCCGATCTCTGATCTCTCTAATTTCTTCCCCATGGTTTATTCCTTTTTGTGGTCTTGGTTATCTTCCCCCTTATCATCCATTGTCATCCATTTCTCTTCCTCATGTGAGGTGTTGGTGCTTTTTTTCCCTTTCCACCTTCTTTTTCTTTTCCTTCATTTTGCAGCATTCAGTGATATGATACTGCAGTCTTGGTCTTACATCTGAAACCTATGTTTCTGAAACTCAAAATGCACCAACCGTAAGAGCTGTGGAAGATAAAAAAAAGAAGCAGCAAAAGTGTTTCATGGCTATTAAGTAAGAGAAGGGCTATCATGACATTTTGATCAGAACAACTTTTCAAGTTTTTTATTAGAATCACAGGAAAATGTCTCCCAAGAGTAAAATTATGTAAAAAAAAAAGTAAATTACACAGATTCCAGTATCTTCTACAGATCCTGCTACTCACTTGCACCGAGTGTCTTTGGCTTGTTGGAAACTCTTCTTGATGAGATTTGACAAAATTTTCCACCACGTAGTGACTTCAGCTGTCACCATACACTTGAATAATATCTTCCCAGAAGAGAAGATTTTAAAGGAATACCTGTGCAACTGTTCATAAACTCCCTCATCATTACCTTGTTTTTAAAAAATCTAAATCTTTGCTTTAAATTAATAATTTTCCCCCTTGATTAGCACTCCATGAAAGGCCTAGAGAAACACCAAAACCAGGAAAAATTAAAGAGCCATGACAGTGGAATGATTGCAGCGAATGCTGAATGAAGTGTGAGCTTTGGTGGGATAAAGATCAACATGACAAGCTTTCAGCTGTAGCAATCAGTTGATACTTTCCAGACCATCGCCACAGTGACAAAGACAGAGGCATTTTTAAGTTGTAATTGAGATTAGCCTCGATACATACAGTTGGAGCCATGCCTGTGAACTTTGCTAAAAGGCTGGCTATGTAAACTATCTCTCACTCAGTTTCACATGAGCAGTAATCTAATGACACCACAAAAATCTCACAATGTCCCTCACTCCACGCATCCAGCCCCAGCAGCAGACTCCTGCCAGGGTGCTTCAGCTGTGCTATGGAAGGATCTGCCTTCCAAGGTCTGGAGCTCCATATAGAACCTTGCTAAAGATCAGCATTATTCCTCCTCAGAGTGTCCAAGTCTTGTACACTTTCTTGTAGCTGAAAGCTCTAATCCAGCTCACTTGTAATCACGTGCTAACTGAAAGCCTGTGCATAATACTACTGACTCTGGCATGTTTTGGATGAAACCCATAAAGATGGGCAACATTGCTTTACATGGAAGGGAATAATATATTTTGTTTGTTACTACTAAGCTAACCACAATAAAAATAAATAGATCTCTTTCATGTGGCGATGAAACAAAGCAGTCATGCTATACTCCTTTTAATTATTAGGTTGAAAGATTCAGTGTCTTCCCAGCATGTTTAATTTTGAATCATATTCACCACATATATAAATAGCCAACAACTGTATATAGTAGTGGAGGGTGGAGGGGAAGGTCAGGGAATTAGCTTGATGTCAAGAAAGCATTTCCTATGGAGTCACCAAATCTGTCCTGGATACAGACTCCCACGTCTGCACTTGGTGAGTGTGTCTAGACTGGCGAGTGTCTCCAACCTCGCTCGCCTTGAAAAGCTTCTCCTCCTTGGACACTGCATAAGCAAAACTTACTTTTGGGCCTTTGTGAAGATGAAAGATTTTCCCTGTCTGTCTCCTGTTGCGGGTAGCACCACCACCTTCCGAATCCCCAGCAGGTGCTCCATGGGGTCAGGAGGCTGCCATGAAATGTACCTTCCAAACTGAAACCCTGAGAGGACAGACCCTGGAGGATGGATCCACTCATATCCAGGACATCAAGCACAGGGAAGTGCAAATAAGCAAATTATATTGTTAAAAGGCAGAGTTAAAGTTGTGGCCATTCGCTACCGAACTCAACCACTTTGTGATATGCACTCGTATTCTATTTTGCATCAACACAAAAAAGCAGCACAAGCCCGACATTGTGCAGCTTAGGCCGTCAGGAAAATCAAGCTGGGGACATTTCGTTGCTGTAACCTCAGTGCTGCAACATGCCACGATGCTACCAAACCTCAGCCCCGTGACGATGCTACCAAACCTCAGCCCCACGACGACGCTAACTAACCTCACCTCAGCCCCACGACACCTCTCAGCTGCCTTCACGAGAGAACCTGCGTTTTCCACGCTCCCTCCTTTGCGACTGCGGCGAGGGGCCGGCCGGCCGCCTCCCGCAGAGGCCGGAGTGCGAGGCGCTGCGTTCAGTCCACCCCCGGCCGGGCCAGGGCGCTGCCGGGGGAATGCGGCCGGTCCTGACCCGTCGCTCCCCGGGGCTGATGATTTACCTCAGGCCCGGCCCTGCAGCCACGGGACGTCCCACAGCTTCTCACCCCACGCCTCTGAGGGCACGCGTGGCCTGAAAACCAAACGGGGAAAAGGGTGGTGGTGGGTTTGTCTTTGGCGGCTGTCACTTTCCACTGCCCGTGGCCACCAGCACGGCTGGGGAAGGGTCCCTCCGTCCGCTGGCCCCGCTTCGCCCAGAAAGGTGCCGGCACCACCGACAAACCCCGGGAGGGGCGAGATCCTTCTCCTGGCTCCCGCGCGTATTTTTAGTGGCTGACCCAGTTCCCCCGCTCAGCTACCTGCGCCTCTCTCACCGTCCTCCGCACCGCGGCCGGTCACTCGGGGGCGAGCGGCAGCCCCGCGCCCCCACCAGCAAAAGCACCGCCCAGGGGCGGCCCGGGGCCAGGTAAGGGGAGCGGAGCGCGGGGCCCGCTGTGGGGCAGGTGCGGTCGGAGTGCTGTTTGCTGCCGGCTGTCGCTCCGGCCCGGGAGGGGGCGCGGAGCCGCTGGCGAGGGAGCCGCTGCAGCCGCCTCGGCGCTGGCGGGGAGCGCGGCGGGCTGCGCGCTAGCGCTGCTGGGCCTCCGCGGGGGCGGAGAGGGCTGCGGCGGGAGGCACAGCGCAGCGCGGGGGTTCGGGATAGTTTCCTCCGGTGTAGCCCAGCTACAAGTGAGGAGCGGCGCGTAAGCGCCAGCGTAAGTATCGGCTTCTTTCTTTAAGCGAGCGGTAGTTTCACACACCTCCTCGGCGCCCTGCCGCGGACCTCTCGGGGCGGTAGGCGGGGGCGGACGGATAACGGGGCGCGGGAGCGGGGCCGGGGTGCACGGACGGGGAAGTGGGTCGCAGCCCCGGCGTGGGGACAGCCGCAGCTCTTGCTTTCTTTTCCCTCTTCGGCGATTAGTCGCCTCCCGTGTGCTCCGCGAAGGGGAGGCTGAGCCGCAGCTTCGGTGAGGGGCACAGGTGCGGCTCTGAGGGGCCTTCGATGGGCTGAGGAGCGAAACTTCGGGCGCGGTGGTTGGTTGTGCGGGTTCTTCTTTTACTTTGAAGGTACGGAGGTCGTACGTGGCTGGCTTAGCTGCTTCTGCTCTCTGAGTGCTGGTACCGTGTTTGAGGTGTTTAAAGTAGGGTAGAGCTTGTTTTCATGCACCTGGACGGCTCTGGTGCTAGAGTGGTAACTTGTAACGCTCTGGAGACCTCAAGAGAGGATCTTCAGTGCTGGCTCCTTTGCTTGCTGCTATTTATACCACACAAGGTTGGCAAGCAGAGGAGAGCCGGCATTTGAAAAGGACATAGAGCTTAAACCTGATACCATTGTTCTAAGGCCAAGGGAAGAGTGCAGATATTTAAAATAAAATAAAAAAGGCCCAGCAAACACTCCCATCAAAGCTCCCCCTCACCTCCGTTTATGATCAAAGCAGGCAACTGAGCATCCCTTGCTCCTTAGGGATATGTAGGTTCTGGCTTCAGACATGGCTCTAACAGTCTGTCACCAGCACTTGCTTTAGGGTGGGTTTTAGGTTTTGGGGTGTTTTTTTTTGTCCCATGATTTGCACAGTATAGCTGGTTAAGCCCCACTTAAGGGGGTTGTCTAAGAAGTGAAAATTCCTACTCTGGCAGACAAGTGACTTTCCCTTGGGCAGGTAAAATTAATTGTTACTTGCTATTATCTATAGATTATAAAGTTGATAAGAATCTGAAAGTAGCTATAATGTAGCATTGTTAATATTAAATCTAACCAATCAGGTGAACCACTGTTGGACAGATATTCATGGTTAGTAACTTCCTCCTTTTTCTAAACTCAGTACACGGTAGTACCTCTCTTAAGTGAGGAGAGGTAAGCTTTTCCTACAATGAGATGGTTTTGCAGGAGCAGAAAAGCTTTAACCTGCTTGATTTACATCACCAAGATTTTCTGAGTTGGATGGCAGTGACCTGTGTGATGGAGCTCCCTGTCCAAATTACTAAATTGGAGTGGTATTAACAGTTTACTCCTCGTGACGTGCATCACGCTCCTGTGGAACTACAGCCATGTGTTGTAGCGGCTGGCTCGTGTGACTGGCCGCTGGGGCTAACCTGATGCTAATTATCGTGGGTGAGCAATAGGTGGCTTTTTGAGCTCTGGGTTTTTATGGTGTGTAACTGTACATGTGGTAACAAGGCTGTATTTAAAATTCATACAGTCACTTTCAAACTATTGCAGTCCTGATTGCTGGCCAAGATCGGGCTGCCTCAGAAGTGTGGTTAAAATAGTATTAATAATCCGATAATTCTGCTGCTAAAACTTCACCTAGTGTCATTTTCCATCCAGGGTAAATATTATTCTGTGTGTAAGGATTCCATACCTTGAAGACTTTTGAGTGAATGTTGAAATTCTAGCAGCTGACACCTTAAAACTGGTTTCATTGTATATTTTTGAGCAATTTAGATCCAGCACATAGCAAACCTTAATGTTGGATGCATAACTGTTCCTGGTTTTCGTGTTTTACTTTGCTGCTTCAGAGGTATTGGTTTCAGCTGTTAGACCAAGTCAGCATAAATGCAATGTAAAGGCCTTGACAAAGTCAAGAATTCAGAGTAATGACACTCTAAATGCATTTGGGGCTCCTATTTCTAAATCTTGTGTTTTTTCTTTTGTCTGTAATCCTGTATGGAAGTGTTTTTTTAGTTGTGTTTTTTTTTAAGGAAGAGGCAAGATTATTGTGCAAAGGTGGATTGTTACGAAAAATGTCAACTATCAGGCACCTTGTTAGAAGTTGCTAGATTTTAATTCGATATCAAGTCTTACATGTCAAGTAGCTAATGATATCAGCAATCTAGCAAACCAATTAGACTTGTAACACGAACTGTGGAATGGAGATTAGCCAGATGATAACACGGGACTCTCTTCTTTAAAATATATAAACATATTTATGGTTTCATACATATGCATTGTCTACATGTATAAATGTATACAATATATATAAATTTTAAATGTGGTATGTTCAAATAAGTTGCTGAAGTGTGGCACTGCTGTATTATGATTGTGTGATGCTGATATCTGTGCAGAAGAAACTGCATCCAAAACTGCAGAAGTGCAGTTGCCTGGCCCAAAGTCCCTGTCTCTATTTACATCATATTTATATTCACTCAGTTTCAGAGTATATCCTGGTTTCCTGTTTAATAGGGAAAATCAAGCCATTTTAAAGGTGCCTTTATCCCATGAATTGAGGGGATTACCAGACAAGGTTGTGGAACGCTCAGACTGCAGTAGTTTTGAGTTCAAGATGGACAGGGTTAATGCTTTTTATTCTGCTTTACTTGATTTCTTGCAGAAAGGGAAACAAGAGTTAATGTTTCTTCAGTGTGTGTGAAGTGTAACTGGCTGTTGTATGGAATCTTTTAAGCAAAGATAAATATGAGAATAACAGCCTCCCCTTTTCAGGGAATACTTGTGCTGTGGGATTTTTTTCCTTTTCCTAATTAAGATATGAAGATGTTTTTAGACTCAGCGGTTACTCTGATAGAGCCATGGGAAGAGTTGTTTTCTGCTTTCCTGAGTTTCCTGTGAATTGGCTGGGAGGTAGCTTTAGAGGTCACTTTCTCTAACCTGCAGCTTTGACTGCTGCCTGTGCTGGATCAGGTCAGCCATGACAGGATCTGTCTGAACCTTGGAAATGTCTGTGGATGGAGTTTCTGTGACCTGTTTTGGATATTCTTACAAATAACTTTGTTCAAGGAAAGAAATAACCTGAACTGGGAATGGCTGATGAGGCATTTACAGGGTTTTGGGTAGAGGATGTTACAGAGGTCAGTTGGCAGTTGCTCCCAGTTTTGGGGTTTGGTACTGCACTCTTTCAGCTGAAATGCAGAGCCATCTTCAAGGAAAGTGGTCTGTAGTAAGCTGTTGGTGTCCCTCACCTCTAAAATGACACTGATCATGATCAGATGATTCATCCTGTTGCTGAGTAGGGCCCTAGCTCTTTATTTGCATCTCCAAGTTGCAAAAAGATTGTAGTTCTGCTTGAAGGTCCTGTGCAGTTCTTTGAATGCTGGCTCCTGCCCTGAGAAATCTGCATACTGTCCTGTTGAGGTGGATTGCCTGCCTTTTTTTATTTTCCTCCTGCTTATTTTATTAATTTTGGTGGCTTCAATTCAGTGCTATTTAGGGTCACTTCTCTGTAGCTGTAGTACTTCATAGTGGTAGTTTTCTTGTATCTGTCTTGCTCTAAATTGCTCTGTTAACAGATAGGGAAACAACTACAGAGATTCATGTTTGCTGTATTAACAAGACAGCTTAGGGAAAACTCATTGACTATGAACATTTGGAAATAACTGGGGTAGGTATTCCTTTTGGGAGATGCTGATCCATAAACAAAACCAATGCATTTCCACATTAGGAATATTTATATCATTGTTTAAAGTATGAATCAACAGGAGACTTTCTTTAATCATATGAGGATGCTGTCCTGTTCTTGAATTTCTATGTTCTCTTGAGAAAAACTGAGAAAAGCCTCGAAATTTGGGTTGAAAGATATTTTAACGCTTCTCTCAGCAGCTAAGTCACTTGGTGATTAAACTCTCTTGTTTTGGGGTTTTTACCTGTCCCGAAGCGTAAACTTTCCTCAGATCTTCATTGCTAGTCTTTATTTAATCACTTGTTAAGCCTTCTGATTTCCACTGGTTTTGTTCATACTTGGATGAGGTTTTTCTCATTGGAGCTGGCAAATTGAAAGTCATGATGTGCCAAAACCACACTCTATCAGTTGATATTTTTTCCCATAAACTGGAGTAATTCGATGCAGTGGAAAATGAGCTATTCCATTCTGATTTGTTGGCTCAGATCTACTTGAAAGCTGACTTGCATGGGAGGAGGAGCTCACAATTAAACACACTAAAGCTCAAATAAACCCGAAACCCACTACAGTGAAAGATGGATAGTTTGAACAATTGATTCTTGCAGCAAGGTGTAGACAGTATTAGGGTTTTCACATTGTGTAGTGTAAACGCTAACTTTGGTTGTTGATCTTCTGTCTTCATTATGGGACTATGCATTACATGCAGCATTGACTGGAATAGTAAATTTGGCCAGCTGGTGTAGGAAATTAGCTTCTTGGAGATATGTTGGTTGAAACTAGGGGGTGTCTGGAATTTGGATTTCATGATTCCCTGAGATGCACCGCAGCTTTTGGTTTTGCAAACGTGCTGGTGTTCAAAACAGTACTGTATGGGTCTTTTTGGCTTTTGTTTGAGTTTGGTGGGGGTTTTGTGGTGTTTTGGGTTGTTTGGTTTTTTGTTTGGTTTTTTTTTTTTTTTTTTTTGCCCCTTCTCTCTCCTGCCCACCCCACCCCTTCCTAGTTGTGGTTCTTGAGAGAAGAAAAAGAGGAAGAAGGCTGCCTGAATTCAATGGTTGCTTTCCAGATTTTGGTCACCAGTCATTCAGTCATGTGTGTACATGATTATTTCTGACTCATAGCTGAGGCTCTTGATGGTCCTGTGGGTTTTTTGTTGATGATGACTGTCTAAGCATGTGAAGAGTTTCACATTGATCCTGTATCCATTGAGTCCATCTCAAGTGTTGCATGACAATGTAAACTTCACCTTTGATACTGCTTGTTTAGGGCTATTTGATGCAGGCCACTTCTGGATGTACTGGCCTAGAGGTTCTGGGCACCATAAGCAGGCTCCATCGGTTTCAGCACCCTCATCTGATTTGTGCACTGGTTGTTACTTTCCTCCCATCAGTAGTCAAGTATCTGGAAACCATTACTATGTGCTTTTGACTATTATCTGATCTGAGAAGCCTATTGATTGCAATATTCCACTGTTGTAATGGTACCTAATTGCATGGCTTGTCTGCCAGCTTTCTCTCTGCAAGGCACCCTGCAATGCTGACTCTGTAGTCTTCTTGCAATGTAGATATCTAGTTGTCTGCAGGTATTTGGTGTTTCATGATGCTAGTACTAGCTGGACAACTCCCTGTTTCAGGTATGCTTTCTGCCAGATATTTGTAACTGGGCAGCCTATATAGCATCCATATCATCTCTGTTCTACTTCAGGTGTCAGTATGCAGGAGCTAAGCTCTACTGCAGGCTTCCATTAAAGAGAGTGCTATTTTGTATGTTTGTTTTACTCCTCATGGGGTGATACAAGCCAGACTTGGGGCACTTCAGTCTTTCACCTCAAGTAGTGCAGAGCCTGGACTCATTGTCTATGAAAACACATCTTTTTCAGTTCTTGCCATCAGCTGCCATCAACAGCATGAAAATATGAGAAGAAAAGCTGCTGATGTAGTTTACAGAGCAGCATGTTTTATCACATAATGTGTACCCCAACCTAATGCATCTGTTGCTATTTACTTGCCTTTGAGAGTGCTCTTCCCTCATAGTACTTAACCATGCTCTTTATTAGATGCAGTGAGGGTCATCTTCTTTGGTGCTCAGTTGCAGGTAATCAGATTTTTGTCAAGTTTGTATCTGCAGATGGATTGCTGGAGTTCTTTCTTTGCAAGCTTTTCCCTAAACGAGAAGATATTTTTTCACAGATATGTTGGTCTAACTGTACCCTTAACTTATGTCTCAAAGCTGCAGATGTCCCCTCTAGTGCATCTGTTTCCTCTGCTTTGTTTTTGGCTCATGAACAGTTCACGGGACCTGTTCAAGAATTGTTATAGCTGGGTGTTATGAAACTCAACTGTCTGGGTGTTGTCCTCTACTACAGTAATATAATCGGCCAGAGCCTTGATGCCAGGAGATAATAGTGGCTGGTTCTGCAATCAGCATGTGTTAGTGGCCTCGGGCAGCTGGGTGCCTTTAGGCATTTGTACTCTCAGTATCTGCCTGGAAGGATGGCGGAGCCTTGCCAAGCAGTTAGGAAGTTCACTTATTTTAGCATGCTTAAATCTGTGGTTGTAGAATAAATGTTCCTGCTCTGCACCAACTCATCTAATGAATACTTCTGATGGTCATCTGGAGTTGTGCAGAGCACTGCTTCCCCTATGGCTTCTTTGTCCTTTGTAGCTCCTTGATACTCTAATAGCAAGTTCTGTTGAAACCTCGTGAGCATGACAGTTTTCTCAGGACATTATAAAGGCTCTCGGTCATCCACTTCATTATGTATCCTGCTCATGGGAAAAGCTTGCTTCTACCTTACTATGCAAACACACAGATCCAGATACCTGAGCAGTCTCTGTGTGCAGTTAAAATTCATCACTACCTTTCTTTCCTTGCCCTCAGCGTATTTGGGTTTGTGCACCATGGTTTTCATGTAATAAAATGTCCTGCAGCTTGGCAAATGAACTACAAGGTCAAATACTGTAAAGGAAGTTTCTTTGTCACTATAGGTTTCATAATGTCTGTATTGGGCATAACTGGTATTTAGTCATGCTGCTTTGCTCTAGCAGTGTTCCATCGCAACACTTAAGATGTTAGTAAATCTGGTTCTCAATTTCAGCCAGGTTGAGCTGACTATTCATTTAATAGCTTGATTGCAAGGTGATAATTGAATAGCAGCTGTCTTCAGTTTGCTAGATGGGAATGGTGTATCATTAGACCTTCTCAAGTCTTGCTTAAAAACCACCTCTACTGAGGGGGGTATTGTAGCTTTAGCCTTTACTTAAGAAAAGTATTGAGCATGCATTGCTGTTTTGATTTGGACTAGTAGTTTCTTTGCTTGCCCTGTAACCTGTTGCCTGGGTGCATCAAACACATGGGGGTGATATCTGTTGTATTAGCTGGGCTCTCTGGATTAATTTACTTATTTCTTTTTTTTTTTTTTTTTGTCATGTATGGCTTTTTCCACCTGTCCTAGTCTAGTGGTAATCAGTACTGTAATTCTTTCTCTCTGCACCTAGCTATCTTTATAGCAGTGTCTCCTGTAAGCTGAACTGCTGCTGTGCTGCAGGTCACTGCTGGTGTGCTGGTGTGTAAGCCTTACTCTGCCCTTCTGAGGTACAGCTTGGCATCTGGGCACGCCTCCAGCCTATTCTCTGGTGTGGGGTACCCTGTAGGTAAGTTAGCATCTAAATAAAGTGTTGGGGTTTATTTATCACCAATGAGCTATTTTCAGAGCAAAGGAAGTGGGAAAGCTTTGTTTTCTACAATGTTGTTGTGTCGTAGGCTTTCAGCTGTTTCTAGTTATTAGGTTGCTTATTGAAGGCAGTGTGGAAGCTCAGTGGAGGACCTTGGGCTCACTCTTTCTGGTCTCTAATATGCAATGGGATGCATATCATTGATGAAAGAAGTGTAGTTCTGTAGAGGTCATTCCATAGTATCCACAGAAGTGCTCTATATTTAGAGCTTGTTTGTGTCTGATAGGTGTCAGAGTAAAGCTACAGTTACAAACGGCTTGCTTATTTATAAACACACAGCCGATGCCAGCTTCCTGCAGAGGGGGCAGTCTAGATTTTTTTTATTAATATTTTTCTTAAAAAAGGCGGGGGGAATGGTTTCTAGGTAGAAAAAATAACCAACCCAGTGGTGATGTGTTCTTTGATGGCTGGTGGCTTTTTGCCAACCAGTGGATTCATGAGGTTTAACACTCTAAAGTGTTGTGCTTGCACTTGGGCTGAAAGAATCCCAGACATATGTACAGGCTGGGAGAAGAGCTCCTGGAGAGTAGCCCTGCTGAGAAGGACCTTGGGGATCCTGGTGGATGAGATGCTGACCATGAGCCAGCAGTGTGCTCTTGGAGCTCAGAAGGCCAATGGTCTCTTGGGCTCCATCAGCAGAGGGGTGGCCAGGAGGGACAGGGGGTGTGATTGTCCCTCTCTACTCTGCCCTTGGGAGGCCCCATCTGCAGTACTGCATCCAGATCTGGGGACACCAATTCAAGAGAGATGTGGAGCTGTTGGAGAGGGATCAGAGGAGGCCTCAAAGATGATTGGGGCTGCAGCACATCCCCTATGAGGACAGGCTGAGGGAGCTGGGCTTGTTCAGCCTGGAGAAGAGAAGGCTGTGGGGGGACCTCATTGCAGCCTTCCAGGACTTAAGGGGAGCATTTAGACAGGAGGGGAATCAGATTGTCATGGGGTAGAGAGTGGTAGGACAAGGGGGTATGGAGTTAAGCTGGAGAGGGGAAGGTTTAGGTTAGATATCGGGGGAAGTTCTTCACAGAGAGAGTGGTGAGGTGCTGGAAGGGGCTGCCCAGAGAGGTGGTGGATGCCCCAACCCTGGAGGTGTTCAAGGCCAGGTTGGATGGGGCCCTGGGCAACCTTGTGTAGATGCAGGCCTGGAGGTTGGTGGCCCTGCCTGTGGCAGGGGGGTTGGAACTCGATGATCCTCAGGGTCCCTTCCAACCCAGACCAGTCTGTGGTTCATATAAAATTTGTTTTATGTTTGTCAAATACAGCCAAGTACTGTAGAGAAGTAAATTTCTTAATCTACCGGACTAATCATGGTCTCCAGGTAGCAGAAGGTGGCTTACAAAATGGTTGCAAAAGTATCATGCTGGTGGCTTCCCTGAACCCATTTAGCTGGTGGTATCCCCATGCTCCCCCTCAAAAGAAAAAAAAAAAGCATTTAAATGTTTGTCACTTTTCTTTTTATTTGTGAGTGAACAATTGTAATGGGGCACAAAACCAATGTTAATTGCCTTTCAGTGTGCATGTTTTGTTTTCTGGTTCTTTTTGAGAAGCAGTTTCAGAGGAATTCTAAGCAGCAAACTAAACTTCTTTTTTTCCTCTTAATAACATTGAATGACTGGGTAATTGTACAGCCGATAATAAGAGTAACTGTAGTAACGCTGTGCTTGTTCATTGGACACTTGTCCAGTGTTTGTTTTGTACATATACCTGAGCTCAGTGTTGTGGGGTTTTTTTAGTGTGTATTGTTGTGTTTTTTCTTCCTTTTAAGCACTTGCACTTAACCCTCTACCCCTCTACTGCCGCAGAGAAATATTTAAACCTTGCTTTATTTTGATTTCTGTTGTTACTGTGAATACTGGTTGCTGCTGTTTGGTAGCTGGGTTTTGAGGTGGAATAATCAAAGGAAAACTTGCATATGAAACGTTCTAAACCTTTTGATGAGGCAACACAGAAGAGTAGCATTTTGAAACACAAAAGATCAATCTGTCATGTCAGAAAGCAAAAGTGTCACAGAATGTGCATGTGTCCATACCTGCAAAGAAAGTCAGCCTGTCACTGAAGTGATTACAAATACTCCAGTAACCTTTCCATGCTCTTCTGGAAATCACTTTCAGAAAGTGGCAAAATGGCCTTTGTACTCAGCGATACCACCCAGAGAACAGACTGAATCTCTTTGGACTAGCACCTACCCTTATACAAACCAATGATTTTGAGGTTAATGTTTAAGTAGTTAAACGGTTTTGGCATGTTGCCATTTAAATAGAACAGCGTGTGCTGAACTCTGAGACACAGATGGTTCTGTGGGCAGCAAAAAAAAATTAAAAATTACTCAATAGTGCACTGATCTGATACCCTCGTTCAGGATTATCTTTAAATTACAGCCTTTGAAGTTACCCTAAGGAATGACGATCGATTTGATTTTTCCTCTTTAGCTGAGGGAAAGGGAATTTTTAACAGGTAGTATCAGAATTTCTTAGGTGGGTTAAAGTCCAGAATAATTGGCTAGGGAAGACTCTGGTAAAAATATCTTAAAAGATATTGATCTGCATGTAGGAATTGGAAACTGAAAACATGGGAACTCATTCAATTCAGGTAATTCTTTTTTTTTTTGTTCTTTTCGTTTGGATTGGAATACCATGGATTAAGCAAAGGTTTGATGAGTGTAAAGCTTAAACTTTAATTTGGGAATCTTGGGATTTATGACTTGAAATGGAAAAAATTAAACAAGAAAGCCAAGAACAGTGGAACTGGCATTCTTCGGATGTCGAATGTTCTTTACCTTAGTCTGGAGAGCTGTGGTGCCTGTGTCTGCAAGAAAAGTGGGAGCTTCAACCCTGGGATGACAACTCTAATGCAGTCTTACTCTGACCTTAAGTTTATTAAGAACTCTGCTAAAAGCATCCCTCTTGGGAGAGCGCTTCCCGACTCTTGTGCCAGATGATGCAAACGCAGGTTCTCTGCCAAGTATCCCAAGTATTTTCTATTAGTGGCCAAGTCACAGCCATGCTGCACTGGTGACTGGGTGTTCTCTGGATGTTGAGGGAATGAAGCAGCGTGCAAGGCATGCTGAGATAAGCCTGACAGTAGAGTGAGACAATGTCCTTTCCTCATCTTTGTTATACACATCTCATGTTCAAGCTAACAAGTACATGAATTTTTCAACGTGTGTGTAAATGTGAAGCCTCACACTTAAGAATTCTTAATGGAAATAATTGTAAATCCCATAACTTCAAGCCTAAAACATGAATAATTCAGGTTTCAACAACTTCTCAGACAAACTAGTAATTTGCTTAACTCTGATGAAATTTTTTGTGGCATTTGTACTTCAGCATGGAAGTGAAATACACTGGGCCAGTGTTTGCTAATTGCTTGAGTTCATATTTGCATATCCTAAAGAAAGGAATGAACCTGCAAATGGCCAGCACACAATTAATACATCACATATTACGATGTGCTTATTATGGCCTGAAGGGGTGGTGCTTTAGTAAATAGTTATGAAATCTGCACAGTGCCAGACAGCATCCTCCTGTGGGAAATGAGTGCTACAACTTTCAAACTAATGTGAGGTACTTCCATCTTTCTGCCATCTTTGTTAATAGTTGAAGACAAAAATTTCTGACAGTGAAGTCCCCAGATTAAGTTGGATGAAGGAGAGCAGTGTGTTCTGACTGCTGGCTCAGCTCTCTACAGCTTACAGTGATTGCTGCACAGTGCTGCCACAAGTAGTTCACTAGCTCTGGTAGCACTCTTTGGCATCCTTAGTCAAGGGAAAAGTCTCCAGCAGCTCAAGTCGTAGGCAAGCACTGCAGAAACCTGTCCAAGAAAGCATGCAGGCATAATCAGTTGATGAAATATGAGTGCAGGGGTCAAAGGGAAGATGAGTTTGGATTTAGGTTTTTCTGAGAGGGAGGGGGGTGGAAGCTTTTATCATGAAGTTCTATTTAAATAGTGTGAAAGCATGTTAATCTCCAGAAGGGAGATTGTCTGGAGCAAAGTGGGAGTAATGAAGGAGAAACATCTTCCCACAGCTTAGTGTTGTGCTGGGTGTATACCTCAAGGATTTCTGAGAAGCTGCTCTTTAGTGATGTGACGGAGCCATAATGGCTTCATGTAGTGACCCAGGAAGATCAAGTGATGAGGCAAAGGCAGTTTGGCACAGCAGGGAAGGTATGGTGATGTTTTGGGTGCTGGGAGCCCATGGTTGTTAGAGCTCTGTGTAATGTATCCTGCCCTGTCCTGTGCACCAGCAGCAGGACTTGCCACCCAGTGAAACTGTGAATGAGGAATGGCTGACGCTGAAGGGCAGCTTTTTCAAACGGGGTTTTCCCCAGTCAGTGGATGTGTACTTTCTGCTTTATTTCCTTCTGATTTGTGTAGGGGTTTGGTTGTTATTTTCCTCTGAGAGCTGATTATAGCCTGCAGACACCTATTCCTGTTCTGCTGGTGCTTGGCTCTGCATGTCTGTTAAGTTTTTGGTGCATCTGTATCTTCCTGATAGTGAACATAATGAACTGGGAAGCCAGTATTTGAGGCACTGAAATGGGATCTCAGTGGCAAGCTGTGTTTCTGCCAGTGCTCCTCCAGTATTGTTGTTTTCCACTGGTAACTGGGTGGAGCTGTAGTATTCTGTGTGTTAAGAGTTTGAAGCCTATTGCCAACCAGGTTACTTTTGCAAGGCTGTTCTCCAGACCAGAAAGAGACTTGGATCTGTTAAATGAGTTTGACACCTTGAATGCTCCAAAGCTCATCAATAGAGTTTGTTGTCTAGGAACATGGGATAGCTTAAAGAGTTCTGTTCTGGGAGAAAACATTTCATTCATTTAGTGCCTGTTAAAGGATGTCATTGTAATGTAAGAGTTTTAATCTGTTTCTGTATGGGAGAAAGTGTTAGTTGATATTCTATGCTGCTTTTGAAGGACGGTGTATTCTCATTTATAATGAAGATTGCATATCACCAAGAGGATGGGCTTTATGCATTTTGTTCCTTTTTTTCAGAAGTATCAGATGTTGAATTTTTTTTCCGCTTTATTTTTTGACCTTTTAAGAGACTTCATCTTAGTTTTATTTCTTACAGTTTGAAAACCCAGTCATTGCACTGAATAAATTAATGGGAAATTCTGGGATGTGTTCAGAAAGAGAAATTACTCTGGAATGTTTAGTTCTTGAACTCTAAATTTGTGGACCTAAAGCCAGTGGTTTGTCTGTGGTTAAAATGTTGTCAGAGAGCACATGCCACTCAAATGTCTTAATTTGAATGATGAATATTTTACAGTGGAGTTTAATAGAGCTGTCATAATTTAAATATGAAATCGACTTTGTTAAAATGCATTTGTTTATTTGTATTATATTTATTGCAAATCTTTTATACCCTGGGGGGAGAAATAATTTTAGAGGGTGAAAGTAACTTTAACACTGTTTTACATAGCTAGTGTATCCTAGTTTTCCTATTTTCTTCTACTTTTTCTGCAATGCAAAATTAATTGAGAAGGGTGCAGTAAATATGTGTAAGAGCAAATTATATGCTTCCTGGGTAAATCTGTTATGTGGTTAAGTTAATTGAGTAAAGTCTCCAGTTGAGCTTTGGAAGTGCTGTATTTGTCTTTTCTTGCCTGTAGCACGCAGCAGTAAGAGACTGTGATTTATATTGCACAAAAAAGGTGAGGGAGAACTGCTAGTTTTGTAGGGCAGAAATGAACAACAGCTAGATGTTGCAGTATGTCTTTTCCAAACAGCTATTCTTGCCTCAGGCTCTCTCTAGGCAGGCCACAGTTGAATTTCAGACTCACAGAGCTGTAGGGGTTGGAAGGGACCTCCAGAGATCATAGAGTCCACCCCCCCTGCCAAAGCAGGTTCCCTAGAGCAGGTCACACAGGTTGGTGTCCAGATGGGTCTTGAATATCTCCAGAGAAGGAGACTCCACAACCCCCCTGGGCAGCCTGTCCCAGGGCTCCATCACCCTCACTGTGAAGTTTTTGCACATTGGTGCAGAACTTCCTGTGGTCCAACTTGTGACCATTGCGCCTTGTCCTGTCCCCACAGGCCACTGAGAAGAGGTTGGCCATCTCCCTTTGTCTCCTACACTTCAGATATTTATAAACATGAATTTGTCCACACTCTTAATATAAAACTGTTTTCTAGGGTAGATGCTCACTGTAATTTGATGCATGTTGGAAGGATAATGGTGGGGTGGGGGAAAGCACCTGCATGTCTGTGTGCACTTCTCTTTGTGACTTTGATTGTGGGAGCAGTATTTCCTCACCCCAGCACCTGCCGGCGAGCTCTGAGCTTCCAGCTCTGTCTGGAGCCCTGTGGAGGCAGCATGGGAGGTGCTGCAAAACTCCTGGGAACTGCAACTGCTCTGGAGTAAGTTTGTAGCCTGGCTCTGTATTTGAGTTGTGGTAGCCCACAGCTTTACAGAAATAATTCTTTATGCTTTATAGACCTTAGGAGTCCCTTGGAACAGAAGTGGGAGTTGAACAAAGCCATCCTCTTCCTGTTCCAGACCTGACCAGGGAACCCAGTTGCTTTGTTGAACAGAGCTCTCCTTGCCCACTGTAAATAAAGTCTGAAGTGCTATACAAAGTATCTCTTTGCAAGTATCATCTGTCAAATTTGTAAAATCCTCGTCAGACGTCGTGCTCTCAGGACGTGTTGCTTGCACGCAGAAAGCTTTTGATGCAGTGCTGGCAGAGAGTCTAAGGAAAATTCTTCAGCCTGAGCCTTTTATTGCTGCGTGGCTGAACTGATCTTTGAAAGTTAAAAATCTGGTGAGAGGACGCTGTATAGTCTGGCTTCTATGTTTGTGTTTTGGTTCCTTGGGATTATTTTTTTCTTTTTTTTTCTTACTGATTGCTTGTGCTCTGATGTATGCCACTGAGGAAAGCTCTTAATGACTAATCTAACTCAGCCTCAATTACTCTCTTTTTAAAGGCTTGTGCTTTGTCTGTGGCAGGTAGTTTGTGGTGTGTCTGTCTATCTCTCGTGTTCAAAATAACTTTCCCCATGTCTTAATTGAAGCAGTTTATTCCATAAATACAGAAGCATGGTCTTATATGTGGCTCTTGCAGCTTATTCTTTGCTACTTAAAGGATAATGAGATTACTTTTACTTTCTGAAGCTGTGTGCCTAAATGCAGTACAAAGTAAATGTTTTAGTTTTAAAAATTGCATAGAAGCTGGTAATCTCCGTGAGGAAAGTTTGCTAACTTCTATCAAGCAATGACTGTACTGTTGTTGATTTAATGTTCCCTGGTGTTTTAAATTTAACAGATAAAACAGAAGTATTAGTGGCTTCCACAATTAATGCTAAAACCCTGCCAGGCTGGAAGAGAAATGCCAAAAAACCCTGCAAGTAGTTTCCATATGCTGATGACACATTATTTCCTGGAAGGTTGGTTGATGTGTTGGCAAAACTAGTATAATATGCCATTTTCTGTTAAAGCTTGGGGGGAACAATCAAGTTGCAATTCTTAAAATGGAGAGATGGGAATGATCAAAGGCCTCAACTTAGTGGGATTTTTTGTATTCTTGGTGTTTGAGGTGATCTTTGATCGTGGATTTTTGCATGCTAAGGCATTGCTTTTTCATCTGTTTCTATATTTAGCAAAGCTACTATATTTAAACAAGGAGCTACTGGTATTTGATTTCTAAATAAAAGAAAGATCAAACTTTTAGAAGTTGTCAAAGAAATTTAATGTGCCCCTCCATGGGAGTCGGGGGTGTAGACCTATAGTTTCCTATTTTTCCCCATTCTAGATAATGTAATATTACAAAATGTATTGAAACCAGTATAGCTATTACTTGAATGTATTATTAAATTGTAATAAATATGGTGTATTATTAGAGCTGAACTGGTGGGTTGGATTAATTAACCTGCAAACAAGCATCCAGATCTCAATGATAAAGCCCAACACCAGGATCAGGCAAACCAGTGACTGTTCAAAAAGATGCAGTTCAGGTGATAGTGGGCTACTTCTCTCTTGGTACCATTCTCTTTTGGTGATACAAGGGGTTTGGATCAAGCCAGCAGGTAGCCATGGCTTCACTTCAGCTTTTTGCTCTTCTGTGATTCTTACCTTTGTTCCTGAAATAAATATACAGGAGGAAAGGCTGGAAGTGACAGTCAGACCTGCATATGGGGCTCTGCTGCATAAGAGTGGTAGTTTTTTTCCAAAGAAGTCCGAGTAGTAGCTTTTAATAATTGAAAGGCAGTGGTAATATCTTAAATTTATACCATTTCTTAGGATATCTACCTGTCTTTTAGGAATAATACCTATTTTTATTGTCTCTCATTCTAACCCTGAAAGGGCAGGGGAAAGAGGGATTAGATTTAGTTTCATGCCTGCATTTGCATCCTTGCATCTTAACAGTAAGAGACAGACACAGGTGGAGTAGGAACACAAGAACACTTTTCCAAAAAGCATGAAACTTTTCTTAATAAAGTCATTGCTCCTAAAAGGTGAGAAGTGCACATGAGGAGTAGCATTGATTACATTTAAACAGAGTTGAAACTGGCCAGTGTTAAGCGTCCTGCATGGGGAGACAGGGTTAACCCATAGTGCAGTGAGGTGACATCTCCAACCAGAAGGTCTGGAAAAGCGCATTAAGCTGAATCTGCTGAAATGTTTAACAGGAGAACAGTGAAACTGCTGTGGGCTGTGACCTACACCCCTGTCTGTGTGAGCAGATACCCCTTTCAAACAGGAAAGGGAAAACTGCTTTACTTGTCACAGTGGACTAATGTGACATTTTCCATTATGCTCCAAAACTTATTTCCTTGACAGGTGGAGTGAAGGAATGTGGTTGCTGTGACTCGGGGGACTCTAGGGTCTAAGTGATCAGTGCTGATGGCTGCTGAGGAATGAGCTTTCATCCATGATGGGGAGGAATTAACTGTATAATCCTTACATATCTTGTCCCACTGTTCTTAAACCAGGCAGTCTGTGACAGTGTGCTCAGGTGCTTGGAAAGCACATGTGCCCTCCTGTGTCTGGCAGGCAGGGTTTCCTGACTTCAGCTGTCAGCTGGGTGTCTGCTGTACTGGTGAGCCTGTAGTTGGTCTGAGGAGGTGGTTTGTATTTGCTGCTGAGCTTTGCTCTGTGCAGGAAACTGCTGTTGCCACTCAAGGGCTTGCATGGTACCTGAAAGCCTTCAAGCACCTTCTGTCAGGGGAAGGAGCTGGTGACTGGTATTTCTCTGTATATATGCTTTCTAAATAAGCATGACAGCACTGACACCTTGTTTCTTTCTGAATGTGTTGGGTATTAAGCAGAAAGTGGTCTTGTGACTCACTCACCTCTTACTGCCTGCACCCCCCCCTTCCATCCCCCAGTAACCTAAAGGTAATTTCTGTTGTTGTGTGACCTGGTAGGGACTCTTACTGTGACACTCTTCTTTGGGAGTAATCTTACTTTTTTCTTTCTATGCTGACTTTTTTCTTTTTTCTTTTTTTTTTTTCTTTTTTTTT
>VXBZ01000835.1:301078-455180 GCA_013399135.1 Heliornis fulica
TTTTTTTTTTTTTTTTTTTTTTTTCAGGAATCCATAGCTTTCTAAAGGAGTGCATGAACTTGTTTGGGTTTGTTCCTGTTGTGGGGAAAATGTGTGGCAGACTGCACTCAGGAGTCCTGATCATAGAATCATGATTGGAAGGCACCCCAAAGAAATAGTTCCAACCTGCCTGCCACAGGCAGGAACACCCTGATGATGATGATGATGATGGAGTCCATGTAGATGGTGGTGCTGTTTGAATGAGTACCTCTTACTGCTGCAGCTGCATTTCTTTAGCTGTTAAAAGCTCCTGAGGTAGTTCCTCTTATGCTGGAGGAGCTGTCAGCTTTCCTGGACCTCAGCTGGCTCTGCATCGCAGTACAGAGGTGGGGTGACCATGACAGGGCTGTCAGACTCTCATATATCTCATGTTACATGGGCCACAGAACTTGGCAGCTTAAATTTGAGAGAGGTCTGGTGGTGAGACCACAGGAATGTTCTCCAAGTTGGTATTTGGTTTTCCCTTCCATACTAAATATTTTAACTGTATTGACCTTCTGGGTACGTGCAAGATGAATCTGTCCAGGCTGTGGGGTGAGTCTAGGCAAATGTGAGCTCCTGCTCAGTGAGGTGTTGATACTTGTGGTTGCTGGTGCTCTTATTTCACCCAGCACAGTTGGACTTGGACTTCATTATCACATTGCTTGATTCAGAACAGAAGCAATTCTCCTGGAGCTGATTTGGCATCCACATAATTCACTGATCTAATTATTGATTTGTGTATATGCTTCATGTTGAATGCTTAACCTAACAGGGATCTTAGTAAATTTATCATAGTTCTATACTAGAACTGATCTTTTTCTCCTTGTAGAATGAGAGTTCTACTTTATATCAAAGGATGAGAAGCTTGACATGAGCTGACAATGTGCGCTCGCAGTCCAGAAGGCCAAAGGTATCGTGAGCCACGTTAAAAGGAACATGGCCAGCAGGTTGAGGGAGGTGATTCTCCATCTCTACTCTGTTCTTGAGACCCCATCTGGAGTATTGTGTACAGTTTTAGAGTCCTCAACATAGGAAGGACATAGGACTGTTGGAATGGGTCCAGAGGAGGGCCATGAAGATGATTAGAGGGCTGGACTATAAAGACAAGCTGAGGGAATTTGGGCTGTTCGGCCTGGAGGAGAGAAGGCTCTGGGAAGATCTTATAGTGGCCTTCCAGTACCTGAAGAGGCCGACAGGAAAGCTGGGGAGGGACTTCTTAGAAGGGAGTGTAGTGACAGGACAAGGGGGAATGTTTTTAAATTGGAAGGGGGTAGATTTAGATTGAAGAATTAATTGGAAGAAATTCTTCCTTCTGAGGGTGGTGAGGCCCTGGCACAGGTTGCCCAGGGAAGTGGTGGCTGCCCCCTCCCTGGAGGTGTTCAAGGCCAGGTTGATTGGGGCCTTGAGCAGCCTGGTCTGGTGAGAGGTGTACCCCCCCACCATGACAGGGGGGTTGGAACTCGATGATCTTTAAGGTCCCTTCCAGCCAGAAACATTCTGTGATTCTGTAAGATAGACATACCCACCTGATGGATCAAGCTGTCAGAACAGTAAGCTCTGATGTGTTACTGCTCTAAATCTGTGCCTATGGTAAGACTTGTGACTGCTTTGTCAAATAGCTTTTTAAAATGTATTTTTTTCATTGTGTGGTCTTATGAGTAAACTTAGAGGTACTTAGCATATAAATACACCTAAATACCGAGGTTTATTCCATTTTATTTTGCATGCAGAAGCTAATTCTAAGCCAGCTTGTTGAAGTAACAGGATAGATGAATAGGATAGTTGTGGAAGTAGGGTAGTGCAGTATCTTGTATCCAGTTTGTTCTGTGCAAAATAACTGAACCATGCTTTACGTCTCCATCCTGTCACATTAAAATTGTTTACTAAGCTGGTGCACCAAGATTAAAGCTGAACAGAAAACACTGATGATTGTAGTCATTCCTGTGTTAGTAAAGATTCTACTTAACACTCTGGATTTCACACACTGGCATCTTGTTTGTTTGGGTTTTTTTGGTTTTTTGTTTGTTTGTTTTTTCCTTCCAAGGAGTAAAATTCTTTCAGTGGAATTTCTGGGGATCTTCCACATACATTGGAGACAACAAGCATTCCCCATGCCTTGAATACTCCTTCTCTGCTATTACGTATGCTTGTCTTGCATTTGATTTGTATTGCTGCTTGATGTGTGAAATCAGTCTTTGTAGTCCATGGAAGTATTGGTTTGCATACCTAAAATAATTGTTAGGAATGAGTGTAATTTGTCCATAATACATTTCTTTGTTTCCAACATTTAATTTGAAATGTGGATGGGAATAATCAAAACCTCCAAATTCTCAATCTTAATATGCAAATTTGAAATTCAGGGATACAGTGGGGAGAAAAAAAACAGATTCTGTGCAACTACTAAGACAGAGGTGGGTGCTAAACTGGTAAGACATAAAAACTTTAGAAACTGGGAGCTTAAGTACGCAGTTGTTCTTGCCTCTGCCTTGGGTGAAGAGAGAAAGATTGTGTGAAATAGTTCAGGAGGCTTTAGTATATTTTTGGAAGTGGTTACTTCTGCCTTTCACGTTTGCCATTCTCGGTGGCATCACAATGCAGTGATATGTGAAGAAATGGTGAAAGGACTCAGCTTAACAACTTTTTTTGATATAGAAGGTCGGATTGTCTGTCATGCAGCTTTGTTTTCAGTCAGATATGTGTGCCTGTGCCTCAGAATCTGTTTGTCTTGTGAGCAGTTGAGAATATACCATTTTCTTTTTGCCATTCTGCTTTAAGAAAAATCAGAGACCATCCCCAGATTTTAAGACCATTATCAGTGGTCAGAAATTAAGTGCCCTAGCTGCCATCCCATCTACCCTGTGGAAGGTAAGAGGAGCAGAACTAATTTGAGCACTTGGTACTTGTAGGCAAATTGAACCTTGGCCCTCTGCATGAATCATGCCAGTCATTGGGGGCTGACTTTTAGCATACCTAGTTTTTACAAGGAGATTCTTTGTAGCTGTTAGAAATCCAGTCCCAAGAAGCTTATTACACCCAGCATGTTCTCAGATTGTTTTTTTTTTTCTTTCAGAAAGCTTTTTGAACAATTTAAAATAATTACCACTACTAATAAATATATTTATATATAAATATATAAGCATATATAAGCAATTACACATATAAATATATTTTATTATAATAAATAATACTGTGAAGTAATTAAAAAAATTAATACTGCTTTGCAACCTTGAATGCTTAGCTGTAGACTTTCCACAGAGTTGAAGCAAGTGGTTTTCAGGTGCCAATCCCTTCCAGCCCTGCTTCTTGTGAAGCAGTTTCCTCTGGAGAAAGTTCCTAATGCAGCATTAATTGCTTGCAGTTGACATTTGTGAGCAGTATACTGCCCAAATGGCTCGTGAAAATGCCTCTGGTATGTTTAACTTGGCTCAGAGAAAACAGACTCCCAGCAGTGGATTCGAAGGGAAAACATTAAGGTAGAAAGAGTTTCCTCTTCTAGAAACGTCCCCCAGTACCTGTGAAGGAAGGAGAGACCACACTAATAAACTTCTAAAACTAGATATGAAAAGGGGAGATCTGGGGGATGGAGACCTATTGTGAATTCTTCTGCACAATCTGCTCAGCCTTTTGTTTTTTTTTTTCTCTCTCCCTGTTTGGTGTGGTTTTTGTTTTGGTTTGATTGTTGGTTTTTGGGTTTTTTTTTTGTTTGTGTGGTTTGTTGTTTTTTTTTTTTCTTGTAGCAGTTAGGTTTATGTGTTTCCCTACCAGAAGCTTCATGATTTTTTTTTTCCCCTACTTTTTTTCTTGGATTACTCAGCACTGGGTGTGGGTCTGTGGTTTCTCTGTTTTGTTGGGTTTGGTGGGGATTTTTCCCTTCCCTCTGCTTAGGCAGCCCTTCTCAATCAAGCTTCTTGAGCATTCAGGGACTTCATGTACCAGGGAACTTGTATCAACAAACTGTGCATTCAGAGTCCTGATTGAGCAGGACATGAAGATCCTTGTTTATGCACCCTGGATTTATAGATGGAAATCTGTAAAACTCAAGCACTGCTAACATGTTTTAGTGAACTTGATGCTGATAAACGAAATAATTCTGTCATGCAAACTTTAAACTTACTGGGATTGCTTTGACAATAAAAAGTTGGTCACCCTTCACAGGATAGTATTCAGTTTTGCAAGCTCAATTAACTTCTGTGAGGTAGTTAAGCAACTTCTCCTTGTTTGCTTTTCGTTTTCTTCCTCATTCCCACAAAAAAACCCCAACAAAACCAATATGCTATGCATAGCCCAAATACCTGTGCAAATGTGAGATTTGTTTTCTTACTTCTGTGTAACTGTATGAAGTTACTCAAGTACACTTATTTGTGTTAGCCTTGTGTAGGCGTTTTCTACCCACATTGTGGAGTGGTGAAAAGCTGGTGTTTCTGACTCACTCCTGATATGGATGATAGTTTCATGGCTTTCTGTACTGTGAAGTGACTGTTTGACCCAGTAGCTGCCATTCAGTGTTGGCACCTGACAGACTTAAATAATGACTCTGTGACCAACATAAATCCAGAATTACTATTCTGTCTGTGTTGGCCCCTTAGTGATGGATGTGCATAATTTCCTCAGAGGGACTCCAGAAAACACATCTTTGGAGATATTTGCACATAGTGAAGCTGTACACCCTGGTGCTCTCTACAGTTTAGAGCAGGCACTGCTTTGAGTTTTGACCATAAGACTATAAAGACATCGTTTAACTTGGATCTTTGTACTGCTTGTCCCTGTGCACAATACAAAGAATTTGCAGTAATTGTTTATCCACTAACGCTTTTTTAAAAATTGTAATAATGGAAAGGCCCTCTTTGGGATCACCCATTTATTTTCAGCAGCAAATTTGCATGTCTTAAATGTGGTTTAGCCTGGGAAATAGAATTTTCTAGATAGATACAACAAACTTAGTGACTGTAGACTGCTTCAAGTGTACCAGCTCAGACCAATGTCCTCTAAGTCATCATGCTGCTATAGCTGTGTGTGTATAAGGCTTTCCTACATCAGGCTTAAAAGCTGGTGAAGTCAAAGTCTAAAGGGTTAAATGTGAGTTGAGCAGACTGAGTAGCTTATACATGGCACCAAGTCCTAGAGGCTCCAGAGAACCAATCCATATGTACAAGTGAATCATCTGACCAAGGAGACTGTACGGTAGAAGTTAATGTGTGATCAGGCCTTGTAAAAACGTCTGAGTTGGCGCCCTCAAAAACCAGCCAAAGGAGGAGAAAGGCGGTTTTTGCCTGTTAATCATGGAGCTTCTGTTCACTTGTTGGCTGTTCAAGGGTTGTGATCTAGTTTATAGTAAAACCAGAGTGCTGCGTTTTTGCTTTGTAGCACAGTGAGTACTTAGCTGGTCTGTGCAGTGTCCTCTGGTGTGCATCTTATTAAGGGGAGGCTGTAGCAGAAGCTGAAACTCACTTGGAAATATCACATGTAGATGCAGCAATTGGTTTGTGACCTGTCACTCTCCCTTGCATGGAATTTTTGGTTAGTCTTGAGTTGAAATCAAAGCTGATGTTCCTGTAGAATATGTAGTTCCAGCGTGTCTGCAATGATGTGGTGATATATATGTGCTTCATTCTTGTGGCTGTCAGCTAAATAGTTGTATTGGGAGAACTGTTTCAGAGGATAGCAATTGGAGTCCTCAAAATAACGCTCTTCAGTTATCAGATTCATCTGCTGGTGCAGAGATTTGTGGTACTGTAAAACAAAACGTAGAGTGTAATAAGCAGCACTTGGATTTGGTGCCTAACTTTAAGCAATTTGATTTAAGGAAAATATATTAATGGATTTATACTACTTGAATCTTAAGGGAGAAATCTGTAATTCTTTGCTATACTACAGCATTCTTGCAAGGTCTCAGAGGGATGGACAGGACAACTTCTGTCTGGGAGCTTTGAGTCCCGCATGCAGAGCCCTCAGCAGGACAGTTGCTGCCCAGGGCTCAAGTGGAGCCAAGGGGGATCGACCCACAAGGAGCCAGGCAGTAGCCTGCTTATCTGGATACCTTCTAGGCCACCTGGGTGAGCCAGTAACTTTGCCTGTTGGCAGCCTTGTCAAGCAGCTCAGGGAACTCGTGCTTGCTAGAGAGCACTGTCTGCAGCCTGTGGACTAATAGTGTTGCATAAATCAAGCTCTTTTCTCTGAACAGCTAGCCAAAACTGTCACGGTGTCAGGAGGTGCAGGGCTGTCCTTAGCTTTATGGAGCTATCCCTCTTGGATTCGGAGCCTTGTGTCTTCTGGGACTGAAAGGCAAACAAAAACCTTAAAAGAATAAATATAAAGATCCTTTTGGAGCAGGACTGGTGTAACTGAGACAGTTCCCTTTATAGGGAACATAACATTGTTCTTCACTAAGAACATAGTGTTTCTTTTTCTCCTGACACTACAACATTTGGAACAATGGTTGTGAATTGTCCAGTTGCTCCATATTCCAGTTATGCAACACTGCAGGTGAAATACTGGTGAAACTGTTAGGACTGGTAGGATTTAAACTACTATTCAGCAGTACTTACTGAAAATCCTCCACAGCCACTGCACCTCTGGAACTTCTAATCACTGAGCTGGAGATCTTTGGCTGCCAAAATAGAAACTGTACCAGTTTATGGCGGTTCTGTTAGATTTTGTTTACAATATACAATCAGTAGCCTTGAATACTTTTTTAGAAGTGTAGCAACAGCTGTTCTTCAATTAGCAAATACTGCATCTTCAGAGTTAAACTCTGTTGTGATGTTGCTGAGCAAAAGTGCAGTCCTAACTCAGTGGTAGAATTTCTTGTGAGTGGAAACTGTTCTTGGCTGGCTGCATTTTTTTTTCCTGAGTGAATGACCACTTCTGCACAGCAAGCACCTTTGAGTCCACTAAAGCTGAAGTGATTGAACTTCTGACAGGCTTAAAGTGAGAAATCCTAAGCCTCTTGATTAATTCTTCAGCTTGTACTGCAAAAAAGATATCATGGCAGAGATCCTGATGGTTTGTGTTTGTTTGTTTGTTTTCGGTTATTAGAGATCATGGCTGTGTTTTTCAGATAAATTAATCAGTTAAGGATTTGTTATGCAGAATAATTCACTAGAGCCAAGTAATACTGCTGTACTTAACCTGTAGTGAAGCAAGATACATTATGTTGAGAGTGCTCCAGATGCTCAGTGAACTAGTTTGGATTATATGTCAGTGTTAAATATAGGCATTTGCTGCAGAACTTGTCAGTTTTAGGTGAACATCTGAAAGGTCACACAATAGGGGGGAGTCTTCCCGTGGCATTAAGGATCTGAGTTCATCAACACTGTTACTAGCCAAAATACTGACGATGTCAGCTACGTGTTGTGTAGCAGTTGCACTAGAACTGAGGGCACAGGTGCTTCAAAAAGTAGTTCAGGAACATGAAAAGGTTCAAGTCAGCACATAACCTCGAATAATAGCCTCAGTGGATGCTGGTTAGCACGTTGTGGTATGTTAGTTTGGCGTTAAAGCTTGATTATAAAGACTGATATTTAATGCAGGAGTTACTCCAGTAATAATGGTTAAAGTCATCCCTGCTCTGACTTGCTAAACTAAGTTTGGCTCATTGTTAAGAAACAAGAAATTTTCTCCCCCCCACAAGACTGACTCTGATTTTAACCAACACTTCTGCAACATGGTGCTACTTCTGCTGGGTATTTCCTTCATTTTTTGTATTTGCTATTTTGTGAAAGCCCTGTATTTGTCAGTCCAGAGGATATTGGCAGTGGACAATTTGTCTCAGGAATCCAATGTGTAATGGCTACTCTGCACTGCTTTGCTGTGTGCTTGCTTCTGAGCTCTGCTAGGATGAGAGCAAGTGAGGAATATGGGCAAGTGAAAAGGATGGACAGCTCTGTAAAGGAAGACAAAAGTCTAATGGAGGTAGAAAGGTTGCTGAGGACTGGCCAGTTAGTTCAGAAAAAGCCCAACTTCTAATTTGAATGCTAGAACTTAGTTCAAAGGAAAACAGGCAGCAAGAGTCCTGCTGGCTGAGATTTTCTTGAAGAATGAGAAATTATTATAAAGAACATATGAGGAGAGACTTTAGGAAAACTGCTAGCTATCAAGACTGTTTTGAAACCTAAGGACATTCTTGAAGAGCACAAACCTTGTTTGTTGAACTTGAAAGTTTCACTTGTTTGCTGTGAGTGAGTGTCTGGACAGACCTAGCATGAGTTCACAAAGCATTTTAGCTCTTTTCAAAATATTATCAACTTTCTTCCTACACTGATAATACTTCCATTTTAGAGGGAAACTCCTGTGAATGATCCTGGCTTACAGTCCTGTATTTTGAAGATACAGAAGTGTATATATGTACCCTGTAAGTGCCAGCAATGGAGCAAATCAATTCTAGGAGACTAAGTGAGCAGTGTTGGTAACCCTATCTAGTCAAAGAACCTGAACACTGATTAAGGTTGTGAACATAGTGCTCTGACAGTCTCTGTTTTGTTTGTGCTCACCTATTCAAGCAAGTATCTCAAAAAGAAGGATTTGAACCTTGACCTTCCAAGGAAGTGCCATAATAAATATGCCATTGTTTGTTTTTCTCAAGTTCTACCTCCTTTAATTTTTGTCTGAAAGTTTATCCTCCCTTGTACAGGAACACATGCTTCTGCTAACCAAATCAGTTGTGATAAAATACCAATCTCTACTCCACCCCCTCAAGCATCTCCCTGATAAGTGGGTGACTAATTGGGAATTTAATGTTGTTCTTACAAGTTCCTTGAAAGTAACAGGCAGAATATTGATCTCCTGGAAAACCATGCACAGATTTTGTGATGAGAATGAATAAAGGAATGATAACCAGGTATATAACTGACCGTGTGTGAAGTTGTGTACCTCACCATACTTTGAAAACCCCATGAGTAGTCTGCACCACTTGTGAAAATTAACGCTGTCTTAATGAAGATTCAAATGAGAGCCCAATTAAATTACAAGAGAGGGGTAGAACATCCGAGTTCAGAGGCTTGTTGATATTTTCATCCATGCATTCAAATAGTTAGCTTGCACAGAATATCAGGAGCTGGAAGAGACCTCAAAAGATCACCAAGTCCAATCCTCCTGCCCGAGCAGGATCATCTAGAGTAGATCACATAGGAACATGTCCAGATTGGTCTTGAATGTCTCCAGAGAAGGAGACTCCACAACCTCTCTGGGCAGCCTGTTCTGGTAATCCATCACCCTCACAATGAAAAAGTTCCTCCTTATATTAGGATGGAACTTCCTATGTTCCAGCTTGGAACCATTTCATAGAATCATAGAATTTTTAAGGCTGGAAATGACCCCTAAGATCATCCAGTCCAACCATTAACCTACCGCCACCAAGTTTCCCCTTGTTCTATCACTGGCCATCACTGAGAAGAGCCTGGATCCATCCTCCTGACACTCACCCTTTATATTTGGTTTTGTTTGATCATGCCCCTGATCTCCAGTAATTAAGTGAATCCCCCTACTTGCCCTGTCATTGCATTTGCACTGGCTTGTGTATGTTATTTCCTTCCATAAGTTTCATCTTGCCAGTTTCTGTAAAATAGAAGAGGAAAAGTGTGTGTGTCTGAAGAGCTTCCTGGTCTGTAGGATCCCACCTCTAAATCCCAAAGTACTAGATGCCATTTTTAGACTTTGTTTTCAAGTTCGTGGTTATCTAAGCAAAAGGTGGATTTAGTTTACATCTAAGAAAAGCCAGTGGACCAGTCAACTTCTGAATACAGGGTTATCCTAGCACTTAAAGAGAAAATTGGAAGTAGTCAGTAATGAAAGGAAGAAAAATTGTGTTATCAAGACACCATATAACATCCATTAGAATGTCTGAATGTGTTATGTGCTTGCACTCCATAGTCTGAACTTGGAAGACAGGCTGACAAGGATCACCAAAGCTTGTGAACAGTCAGATGAGGACTCTTCATGTTAGGAAAGCAATGACTGTGGGTGGGGAAAACATGGCTTGGAAAGCAGTTGAAGTTTGCCATTGAACCAGTGCTCTGGAGACTGAATGACCGTTGGCTGTGAGCTTGGGGAATGTGCTAGCATTGATGTCTCTGTTAGACAGCTTAGGTCACTAGTAAGAGCAAGCTGCCACGGGAGATGTCCTGGTTAGCATTAGCAGTCATGTTTTGGGGTAGTCCCATGTCCTGGTTTGAACATCTTATGGGAAGACAGCACTTCTCTCACAACTTAAGGATCTCTCATTTCGGCAACTGGATGCTCAATTGCCTTTCCACTTCTTCTATGTCTTAGTGCCAAGATTTAACTGTTTAAAATTCACATGCCTTGGTTTCTGTTACTTGTATATTAGCTGGTGCTTAGTCTTGAAGCAGGCTGGCAAATGGCCAAGGAGGAGGCAGAACCTGATGTTTCATGTCTGTAGAAGTGATAGTACTCCTGCCTGTGTGATTGCTTGCAAACATAAGCAGAAATAATGCAAAAATTACCATAGCAAGTGTCTAACATTAATCTTGATGTTAAAATGGCTGTGAGCAGAGCATACAGGTACCACATACCTAACCTGTGCCTTTTAGGTTGGTTGGTTGGTCGGGGGATTTGGGGTTCTGAACAAAGCACCTTCATGGTGACAGCACTGGTGATTCCGTGTCCTTACACAAGTAATGCCATTGGCATACCAGCACCTCCTGTAATTCACTTTCAGAGTATACTGCACTTGTCAGTGTTTGAGTGATGATGTTCTTCTGGGTGCTTAACACACCCTCTTTTTGAACTAGCCTGTAGCCTAGTTAACTCTAACAGTTAAAATGTGAGGGTGTGACATTACTAAGCTTGCACAGGGAGCTCTGAAATTGTGACTGTGCAAACTCAGTGTTACCCAAAATTGTGGGATTTCCCAGTGCTTTTATGTGCAACATGTGTGAGAAACACTGGACAGGCCATGTTGGGAGGGATGCTGGTCGCTGCAGACTCCCTCTGGGTGCTGCCATCTCTCCTTTCGGGTGTACACGTGGAAACAGTCAGACTTGTGGTTTTGCTGTGTTCCAGAACATGGTATGGTTTTTTGTCTTGTATCAGAGCATGTTCAGCTGATGTGCTTCAGTCTGCCTTCCTGCATGTCTGTGTACAGTCCTCCTGAGTTTATCCCTCCCTGCTTCATACGGGCTATAGCTGTATGGGTTTGAGTAAGCACCATGCAGCGGTGTGGGTGAAAGAACAGAGTGCCAGGGAAGTGTAAGTTATTACTATGTGGTGGCACAGTACAAACTGACTTGTGTTCTTGTAGTAATTTGGCAAGTTGAGCTTTTCAGTTGTTTTGTGCCTTCAGTACCTTGTTGTACTGTGCTGCAGGGTGTTACGGAGGCCAGACATGTATAATGCTTGTTGGCGTAAGAAACTCAAAGCAAGTTTATTAGTAGTAGTTAGTTTAGAGAACTCTCTCAGTGGCTAGTTGCCAGGATCAGTGTATTCTTGGGAAGGAATGTTTTTGGGAAGGGCAACTGCTCTATCTGTGCATCTGCTGTTGACCACTCCTACGGAGGAGATACTGGCAGAGCTTGGCTTTCCATTAGCGTCCTGTGGCAGGTCTTAAATCCAAATAATTTCTCAACACCGGGAAGGCTTCTCATAAACTGGTGAACACGTTAGTACCTGCAGAGTTACTGAATGCCAACATTTTCAGGACTTATGTTAATTTTCATTAACATATTTTTATGGAGTGTAGCTAATCCTTAGAAATACCTCACTTTTTAAGCAGGACACTTTTTTAGGACTCTAAATGTGGTTATCAAGCTGTATTTGAGGCTTCTGAAAAGTATAGATTGCTAAAGTGAAAATTTGCTTTAAAAATAGGTGAATCAGTAGTTTATTTCTGTATATTTTCTGCTTGTGTGAAAGTCTGAAGCTCTGCACTGAGTGAGCGGATTTCTACATGTTACACCTTCAGATATGCAACCTGAACACATTTCCTCAGTTTTCTAATCAGTCTCTAAACTACTTTTATTTTTCTTGGACCTTTCTTCAGCACTGACTAGATCAAAGTTTACTTAGCTGCCTGTGTTTGAAATTTGGCATTATTAGTTATGCATACTGCAAGCTAACGTCATTCTTTAGATTCCTGGGATCTCAGTTTTCCTAAGTCTTGGCATATCAGACTTCCCTGGTTTCTGTAGTGAGAAGGCTCTTGAGAGAGATAAAACTGCTGGTTGGAACTGAGCTAATGCTGAATCAAAATGGGATCTTGACTTTTTGTTGCATGACTTGGTGAGCAAGATGCATTACAGGCTAGTTTCCAGACAAGCAGAAACTCGTTTTAATGTGTCAAAACAACACTGAAAGCAAAGTTTGCAGATATTTTTCAGCAGTTGATTTTGTGATTGACTTTAATCAATGGAAAATTATTCAGGACAGGTTCTTGCCCTGCCTTCAGGGAGGGCTTTTTTTTTTTTTTTTTTTAGTTACTCTGGAATCTGCCTTATGCTTCCTAATGGAAGATGAAAATAAGAGTACTAAAATTGTTCTTGCTTCTATATGGATTGAATAATAGTGGGTAGACAAAGGATCTTGCCCAGCCTTGAGGAACCAGATTTTAAACTAGTCAAGCCATTACATCTTTGGGGAGGGGGAAAGAGGAGGGTGCTATCTGATCTCAGCAGATTGTTGGTCCTTGTACCAGGGTCTTTTTACCCTCAGTCTGAGACAGATGTTTAAAGTCCCATGTATAGGTGAGGTTGTGGGCCAGAAGCAATGCTGATCCATGGCAAACACACAAATTCCCACAGTTCTGGAACGGTTTTGAGTGCTGCTTTTGTACTCAAAACTGTTTATGGTCCCTACAGCCTGTCTGGTAAGCTTTATACAGTGAGAAAGGATTTGTTTTGAATGTAGTTATTCAAACAATATTCCTGGCTGAAGAAAATTGGACTTAAAGAGAAAACACAGCTTTTTTTTGAATCGTGCCTTCTTGCTTTTAGTCATTTACATTTCACTACTTAGTTTGCTGGCTTTATTTTACACTTTAGAAAGTGTTTGTTGATAAGAGTTTGTTTTCTTTCCCCTGCTGTGGTTTCCAATATGGTTTATATGGTTTCTGTGAGGTTTTAAATCTCTTTATTAGAGAATAAATCAAGAGCTCCTTTTCTTGTCAAGATACAATAAGTTTCCCAAAGGAGTTATCAAGTTCCTGTATAAAAGTATGATCGTGGAATTATGATAATCTGCGCTTTGGACAGTTTGGATCTTCTTTCTCATTTGTGTCCTTGTGGTTTTGGCACCTGGGTGCAGCCTTAGTGCTTGTTAGGAACTTGTTCTTATATATTGCAAGGGCTCTCCTTTATTATTTTCTTTGTGTTTGTTTGTTTGGGTTTTTTCCCACCCCATACCACCTTTGCATCCTGTCTTCCTCCCACCCCTTCTCTTCTGTAGGGTTTTGAGTAGGCTATGTGGCTCTGCTCTGCTGGAGAGGACACTGGATTTGTTTCCCACTTGGCTAATCTTGTGTCATCATTATAACAGATGGAGGCTGTTGCTATGTAGGGAATTGCCTTCCAGTGATGCTGGAGGGGTCCCTTGCTCATCTCTCTGTTGGCTACCCCAGCAGCTTTGGGGGAGTGTACTACTGTAACACCAGAGATAATGATGACAACCTCCTTGTCATCTTTGTTTCAGCTTAGATACCTTAAGACAACTCTTTGAATATTTTTGATCTGCCTCTGCAGTTCATTGTTTTTTCAAAAGGCAGGAGAAATGCCTTCAGTGCACAGAAAAACTGCTACCTGGGGTTACTGCCCTTTGCTGTGTGCATCAAGGGATAAGCACTAAATTTCTTCTTCACTGGGATTCTGAGTGTTGCTGCTCTGGTGTCTGTTCTAGGCCTGACCTTCTAGAGCAGCACGTCATCATTATTGCAACTTAGATCTCTCTTAATTTCCTGTCTTCATGCAAACCTGTATGTTGGAACGTATGTGTGACCAGACAGTCACACTGAAGATCCACCTAATGCTGTGTCCTTTCTTGAGCAGCAGCCAGGGCTAAATGCTGAGTGTAAGAACAGTGTGACTGTGTAGGGATTCTTCTCTAAAGTTCTCCTAGCTGCAACTTGTGACTGAGAACTGCTTGAATCTCATAGCCAGTTTTGGGCAGGCTCTTACCTGCTTGTGTTTCAGCCTGTGTAAGCTTTTTGGCTTCTAAACGCTGTGCATTAAGAAGCCTTGTAGTATGACTACATGCTGGGTGAGGACCCATTGCCTTTTTGTAGGGTACCTGCTATTGGAAGAGAGAAAAATCTCTTATCAGGTTCCTCAGGGACCTCCTCTGTGTTGAGTCCAACCCTTTGGGTTGTTCAGTGCTTGCATGGAAGCTAAGCAAGCCGAGTATCTGAGAATACAGCCCTAAAGTCACACTTGATTGCAGCTGACCAAGGGGTTCTAAAGTTGTGTGGCGGTTCAAGGAATTGGAAATACAGGTAAATATGTGTAGATGGCATCATTGCAAGAGCATAGTTTCCTTAAGGAAACCACTTGGTCAAAGTGGCTGCACTTGAGTCAAAGACTAGAGTCTTAAGAATGGTTACTGTCTTAAATTTCTTGTTTGACTAATCATTTTTCATTTCCCTTTTATTTTAGAACTTTTGAGTCCTCTTACACGAAAGCAAACTAATTTTTAAATATTTTTCGGGACAGATGACACATTACAGTGAAAAGCTGGGGTTTTTTTCTATATTTTTCTATGAAGTTCAGAGGAATCTACGTTTTAACCAAATATAAAATGAAAATAGTTTAAAATTTAGCCTTCAAAATGAATTTTGAGAAGTCAGATGACAAAGCAAAGAATGGCTTGAAGTCTTCCTTACTTATAAGGGATGAAAATGGAAATAACTACGCGTGTGACAGAGCTACGCCTTCCTTAAAGAGCTGTGTCACCAAGATACACAGCAATTCAACTGACCAAAATATAGTGACTGACCAGGAAGATGATGCCAGTCTTGCAAGCGAGAGTGACTTCAGAAGTATTCTCTTAAAACAGCATTGTATTGAAGCACTTTGTCTGCAGACACCTGGTAAATACAACTGCACGGGGGCTCTGTTGGGAGTTGCAGATGATACTTGCAAGTCTTCTGTAACTAAACAGACCTGTGTGTATACTTTGAACTGTGACCTGGAAGAAGCAACAAACTTACTAGAAAGTAACATTGAAATAGCAAAAGGGCAAGATCAGAGTATCAAACAATTGGTGCCTTACAGTCAGACTGACTCTAACTATGTATTACCTCTACCTGCTTTAGAGCAGAACACACAGTCCCTGATAAAGGACAGGGCACAATGTCACCTGACACTGGATGTTGCTAATGCTCTAGGCAAAACTCTGGGAACTGATCAAAATGATGATGTGCATCCAAGGGAAACACTAATCTCTTCTGAAGTATGTGCAAGAGAGAAATTTGATAGTGCCAGCTCAGAAAGAATACCTAACGTCTCCTCTAAGATGGCGGCTTCAGAAAGCTCAGCTGCCTGTTCACAGCCTGAAGTGTACTGTCCTGCTTATACAGGTGACAAACACTGTCTAAAAAACAGTAAGACTAATAAAGAATCACAGGAATTGCAAGCACAGTCTGTACAACTAGCTGCCATATGTATAGATCCTTACAGGCACGATGCATTGGCACCACGCATTAACTGTAGTGAAGATGACCAAGTGAAATCCCCACAGAATACCACTGACCACAGTGAAACTGGGAATTCCATTGTGGAGTCATGTGTGGATAGTTCTGTAAGTAAAGTGCACCATGTCCCAGTAGGTAAAGTGGGTGGAGAACAAGTATCAAAGACAACCAGTGAACCATTAACCAAAGAACAAAAGATCTCTGGAAATTCTACTTTTCAGGATGTGCACCCCACCTCCTTCATACCTTGCAGTGTACCAAAATTTAAGAAGGGTGTTATACCCGACCTGAAGTGTGAAACAACTTTTTTGGTCTTCAGTTCTGTGGCTGATGAAAGTGGTTCTGCTCTATGCACTTCAACACCTAAAGAACAATCAAGAAATACAACTTTTTCTCTTTCATCTTTGGCAGAACTTGGAGACAAGTCTCCTAAACAAAGACCAGATGAGACATTTGTAGGAGGTCGTAATAAAAGGCCTTTACCTAAAGCTGGTTCAGGTCAAACTGCTGGCAAGACAGTGGGAAGGTCTCCTAATGCATCAGCAATAACCAAAGCAAAGAAATCAGAGATTGTTAGTTTTCCCAAACCTAATTTCAAAAACATTAAGCCAAAGGTTATGTCTAGACCTGCATTACAGCCAAGAAACAGTGCAGCATTAAAACAGTCTCCCCAGTCCCCCCAACGATCAGCTGTCTCCTCATCTTCACTGGCTGCTCCCCTGAGGCAATTGTCCCCCTCTATAAAAGTGCTAAAAAAGAAAGTAGATCTAACTAAAGATACTAAAGTGGAATTGCCTGTGAGTAAGTCCCATAAGCTACAACATAACAAACACCCCTTCACTAGCCAAGTCATACATGCCACAACACATCCCAGAAACACTTCCCACAAGGCTTCAAAGACACCTGCGTTGGAGGAGAATCCGGAAGACATTGGCAAAGCAAGCTCTACTAATTCAGCATGCTCCTCAGTTTCTGCTGCACTCCCAATGTGTGTAGAGAACTTGAAAGAGATGCTAAATGATAAAATGGAAAGTTCAGACTCTTTAATGCAGCCTGGTGCTGAAGACATCTATCCATCCAGAGAGGAAAAAGAGCAAACCAGCAACATGGGAATTCTGGAGACAACAACCGTGTTAAAAGATGTGGCAAATGAAACATTTGACCTGCACTCTGTTCCTTTGGTAAGTTTTTTTTTCTTTACATACTGAATTATATTTTGTACATTTGGAAAAATCAACTTCTGCATTTTATAGTGCCAGATAGATACATACTTACAGAAATGTTGTGCATATATTAACAATACTATTAAATCACGCAAAGCCCAACAAGTTGGTCAAGTGTTTTAACATTTTAATTTAGTAATTTAACATTCTGCTTGGAATAATTTGGGACTTGGTTTAGTTGAAGTAGTACTGGGACTTATTAGAATAATTAAGAGTAGCCAGGAAATATTTCTCATGCAGAGGGCATATACCTGGTTTTAGGCAGCCAGCCAGCTGGAAGGTGCAAACTTCCTGGCCGCGAGGTATGCGTGTGCTGGTTGGTTGGGAAGTATTTTTGGACTACTCAGCTGCCTGCCAGGAGAAATGTGCTGCTTTCAGATACTCTGAAAGAAGGTTAAAAAGGAACAGTGAGAAAGAAGAGAACTTCAGAT
Source organism: Heliornis fulica (assembly GCA_013399135.1). Taxonomy (NCBI): domain Eukaryota; kingdom Metazoa; phylum Chordata; class Aves; order Gruiformes; family Heliornithidae; genus Heliornis; species Heliornis fulica. Next base: position 318,385 of record VXBZ01000835.1, read on the forward strand.
CTCAGGAGGCATTGTAGGGACAGGGAGTTGGAGTGTGGATGTTATCCAGAGTCCCTTCTGTTGTTCACTAGTGGGTTCAGCAGCTTATGTTAAATCAGGGAAATGGAGTCAGCAGCTGTTATTGGTAAAACTGGTGGTTTTGCTTTTGTGGGGCTTCCATTGCTTCTCAGAAAAACCCCAGTAAAGCTCAGTGTAAGGAGGAAGCTGCTTTAGGTAAACAAGAAGCAGCTATCCATATTTTAAACACTACAGAATTAATAATATTTATTATAATAAATAATGTAGCTTGAAAGCTTAAATCAGCATGAAAGCAAGGATGATCTATTAATTCTAAAGTCCTTCAGAGCTTGGCTTCTGCTTCACTCCTTCCTTTTGGTGCTGAGAAATTTTAATTCACCCTGTTGCCAAGATAGACAGTGATTTTTCTTTATTATTATTTTTATTTTATTTTTAAATATTAATTGTTCTGCTGGTACCTGGAAATTCCACAGAATAATTTCTGCAGATCATGCAGTAGACAAATCAGTTGGACTAAATTTAATAAGCCTTCTTCTGAAAAACTACAGATTAACTGTGAAATGACGATGAAGACTGGAGTTAAGTGGTGTGTATGTTATCAGGACTGTATTACTGCATATTGACTGAAGTCACAGGAAAGCATATGAAGAACTCTGTATTCTTATGAGTTTACCTCTATAGCCTTAACTTTACAGCGTGAGAGGACATGACTTAGCACCCAGATAAACCGCCAGAACTCTGCATGAGAGATAGGTGAGCTAGTTACAAGCTAGTTACTTTAAGCCTGTCACGAGTCCACTTCTAAATTTACATTTTATCTATGCATCCTGAATGTGAAAGCTTTTAACCTGTTTTGTCTTGCAACTTAAGACCTAGACCAGGAAACTTATTGGAAGGGCTGCTAAAGAATTAATCCCGAGATTAGGTGCAGTCATGTAATTGAATGGCTTAATTAGAGTTTGGGGAGGAAAAGGAAGAAACTCTGATGCAAATGACCTCTGTAACCTCTTTAGTGTATTTGTCATTACCACGGATTAGCTTCCAATTTATAGCATTGTGTTGCTGAGGGTCATTAAGGAAATGATTCTTGATGTTCTGAACTGCAGATGCAGACAATGAGACAGCAGACAGCTGAGTAGATCCCTTTCCTGTGTGGTCACTATTTCATCACAGATGTTGGAAAGGGACATCATCAGCTGCTCACAGTGGTGGTGTGGGGTTCTTGTTTTCCTACTTGGTCATTGGGGTTTGGGTTTCTTTTTTTTTAAATAGATCCCTTCTGTGAAAGATGGGACAGCACAAGAGAAAACCATTCCAAAGAAAGGCTCAATCAGACGACAAAGTGTGTCATCTCCCAAGGCTAAAATGGTGCCATCTGTGGTGCCCTTGAAGAGAGGATGTGAAAATAAAACTATCTGCGCAGTTAAAACACCTTCTCAGAAAGGAGCTCTTCCGTCATCCAGCTTTGGTAAGAGAATTTTTCACTGGAATACTGCTGCTTAATAAGTGTCTTAAAATGAATAGCATGTTTAATGTACTTTTTGACAGAACTTCTAGGGTGGTAGAGAGCTGTATTTTTGATGTTAAATATGATTTTTTCTAAACCATGAATTGCTAATACAAGGACAGGGAATAAATGTAGGTTACATGCCACTGTTGTAAAATCTCATTTTTTTTAAAGTAATGTGTTTAGAAGGGTGTGGTGCTGTTAGAAGAAACAATATTATTATATAACAAAACTACAAATAATATTTAGAATTTGTGGAATTACAACTAATATTACTCAAAAAATTTAAAGGTGAAGAGGGGAAAATAAAGAGCTTGGGTACAAAGCATTTATGATAAGCATTTATTCCCAATGGGTATAAGCCATATTTTAGGACATAGCATATTTTTTTCAACCTAATTTTGGTACAACTGCAGCATTTCTAGGAAGAGGAGAGAACATAATCGAAGGACAGACTACCATTGAGTCCCTAATTAAGCTCAGACTTATTAATACCAAAGGTGGGGAGGAGGTAAATCTCAAAACTAGTCTGTAGCTTGCTGTTCAAATCTGGTGACTAGAAACTACATTCTCTAATTGAACCTTGAGATTAAAAATGGTCTTGTAGGTTATATGCTTTTTTTAAATAGTGTGGCAGCATAGCTAATTGCAAAGGTAGCCTGGCTATAAATGACTACACTGTAGTACACTGTAATTTGTGAAGTGTGCACACCCAGCTATACCCAGTAAAACCTGTTTGTTGGTTGGGGTTTTTTTAACCTCACTTAATCAAAGATTATAAAACAGCCCAAAATACTCCTTGTAATTATATACAGGTAGTGAAGCATGATAAAAATCTCTATCTATAGTACTTCCTGTGACGAATCCCTCAGAGCAGATGTAGGCTATTCTCTGATCCTTGCAAATGTTCACTGAGCAAGTCCCTCATGAGGTACCTACCTGTAAGCCACCAGTTTCTTAGACTCATACCCTGCCCCAAATACCAATTTGGAGTTTTCCTATTTGTATTTATGATCTTAGGTCTCAGATGGATACAGGTATAGATGTATAATTGCCCCTTGGATTATTATTAATCCAGAGTAGATTTATGACACTTACCAAAATAATTATCTGTATGGCTAGGATGTAGGACTAACTTTTTCCCTTCAAAAAGGAAAATAAGAAGCACCTTCAGAAGCAGAAGTCATTTGCTGTTGAAAAAAACCCACTTTTATTCACAAGTTTCTTTAGCTAAAACTGTCACTTCTTAACTAATTTTATGTTGAAGCTGCAGTAGTCAGTATAATACCTTCCAAATTTTTCGTTTAAAAGTATGAAGTGCTACCTCAGTATTAAACTTGTGCTATAGTTTGAGACTGGAACTTTAGTGCTGCTCAGAAGAACTATTCCCTTTTTTTTTTTTTATGCTGTTTAGTGTACATTGGTACACTGTTCTAGTATATCTTACTAGCATATGCTTACTAGAACTAGTGCCACCCACTGTTCTAGTATATCTTACCCCCTCGTTTTGGTTATACAATGTTTTTGTACTACAGAATAGGATTTAGTGTGCTAAACTGTATTAGGGGAACTTTCCCATCCCTTGCCAAGGGAATTCTTAAGCAGGATTCCTTGGTCTGTGGTGAGCGTAGTGATGGTGCAGATCCAGAGAATGGGAGTACAAGCTGGGAAGAGGAAAGATGGGGGAAAAAGATAGGAGTTACTTGGTACAGTTACTGAAGTCCCTCTGTATTACGTGACTACATCTTCCAGGTAATACCCTATGACAGAATCACAGAATGTCAGGAGTTGGAAGGGGCTTCGAAAGATCATCCAGTCCAACCCCCTAGATAAGATCAGACAGGAACACTGTGATTGGTTGGAATGTCCAAATTGGTCTTGAATGTCTCCAAAGAAGGAGTCTCCACAACCTCTCTGGGCAGCTTGTTCCAGTGCTCTGTCACCCTCACAGTGAAGAAGTTCCTCCTTATATTTATAAGGAACTTTCTATGTTCTAGCTTGGACCCATTTCCCCTTGTCCTATCACTTGGTCAACACCAAGAAGAACCTGGCTCCGTCCTGACACTCACCCTTAACATATTTATAGACACTAAAGAGGTCACCCCTCAGTCTCCTGCAAGCTGAGAGACCCAGCTCCCTCAGCCTGTCCTTCATAAGGAAGTTCCATTCCCTTTGTCATCTTGGTGGCCCTGCACTGAACTCTCTCAAGGAGTTGTATGACCTTCTGGAACTGAGGGGCTCAGAACTGGACACAATACTCCAGGTGCAGTCTCACTAGGGCAGAGTAGAGGGGCAGAAGGACATCTCTTGACCTACTAGCCACCCACCTTCTAATACACCCCAAGATGTCACTGGCCTATCCCCTGCTGCTTTTTTTGAAGTTTTTTTGAAGTAAAACTCCACACGCGCTTACTGTGGCCATGGTGGCAGCTTGTTAAACCAAACCCAGTTACCTGCTTTTGCTACAGGGAATAGCTGTTTTTCCCAGTTAAGCTACTTGAACACTTTGGTGTTGAACTTGTGCCTTAATATAAGTCCAGCAGCACAGATAAATAACTTGGTAGCTGTACAGTTGTTTGCGGTCAGGATTTCTGAAGACTACAGACAGACAAACTAAATCCAGGATGGAAAGGACTTCTAGAGGTCACCTAGTCCAACCCTCCCTTGTCCATAACTGGGTCAGCACTGAATTTGGACTAGGCTGTTCAGGCATTTGTCAAGTCTTAAAAATGTCCAAGTGCTAATGACCTGGTTGTACTTTCCCAAAGTGCTAGCATAAATGCACCTAATGCTTAACCGGTTGCTGGCTGTATTGTTGGGCAGGAAGACAAATCAGTGTAGCAAACCCATTAAATGCTCTGAATAGGAGAAGTAATGGTGCACCTCCTGGTCATCCCTCACGTGTATATCTTGAGGGAGCGAAGCAATCTGTCTGTCCAAAATGTATTGGTGTGTGAATTATTCCCAGAATAGTCAAGAGCTTGTGAGTAATGTTGAAACTTGTTTTAAGTAGGAAGCAGGAGAAAACCCTGGAAAACCAGGAAACTCCTTATGACTGAGAAATAACAAAAATGCACGGTCTGAATCACCAATTACAAGATACTTGTGGCTTGGCAGGAGTAGAGATTTTGGTAGTTCATTTTTCCAACTTGTAAACATAAACCATACATTTTTAGAGGTGGAAAGCATGTCTTCTAAGAAATTCCCTAATCCTATCCCAAACATGTGACAGCAGAAAGAAAGGGGAAACCCTTATCTCAAGTGTGATATTTTATTCAAGTTAATTGCAGAGCACATTAAGGTAGAAATATTTTTGTCTTTAAAAACTATTTCAAAATTGTGGCAGACCACCACGCACCAGTACTGGAGTATCTCGGCTGGAACTTGGGAGTTTCTGCTGAAATAGAAGTTGGGTTTCTGAAAGCTGAGCCCAACTCAGTTCAGCGTATCAAAGTGGTTTGTGCAATGCAGGAGCCCAGTTCCTGCAGCAGATTTAGAAGCAGGATCACAGTTGCGATCCAGACAGCTCAAAGTAACCATTTCCCTCCATTCTGCTGTGTGAGAAAATGACGACCAATCACACACTCAGTGTCCAACAAAAAAAATAAATCTTAATTCTTTACAACTAATTTTTCCATGGTGATGTGTGTAGGTTTCTGCAGTGCTGGATGGCAGACAGCATGCTTTTGAGTGTATGTTATTTTTCTACTAGTAAAAACATTTATTAGACTTCAAGACACAGAATAGAGTGTTTGAGTTACCTGGTTCTTACTGGAAGGCGTGTGTAATTTTAGAGCCCTGATTCAGGACTTTGAACCAGTCCAGAAATGAAAGCAACTATTATTTTTGTTCCCAGCAAATGCACACAGCCTTTTAATTGCACGTACATAACTACAGTGGAGAAGTAATAGCCTGCTAACAGTTGAGGTGGTATGGTTTGGAGAGAGTCATGTCTATCTCACTTGAAGGGAGGGTTGGAAGGGGACTGGAGAAGCCAAGGAGAGTGGTCCTGTGGAAAATCACTGCAAGTTTTTCTACTGCACCAGCAACCTCATGCTACTGCCCATGCAGTTGGGTAGAAACCAAGTTTGAGCCACAGGAAATTGTTCTGTGTTTCAAAAGCATAAAATAGGAGTAAAAGTAACTTCAGACCTAAAAAGGCAAATGTTATGCTAGTGCTGTTTTTTCTTACTACTGATTACAGCCTACCTGTAAGTATGTTGTAAAGGAGTGGAGGTTTACCTGCAAGTTAGGATTTCAGATATGCTAATACTTCACCTATACTTTGGCCTTAAAAGTATGAAACTTCATATTGTTGTCTTAGTTATGAGAGGTCTGTCAAACTTTATGTGCAGTTGAAACTATATTGGGAATATGAAAGCATCAAAAAGTATTATTTCTCTGCTTGCTTTTAAAGACTTCCAGAAATTAATGAAAGGCATCATCTTTGTAACCAAAACATCTTTCATTGCCTGACAGTTATTTTACAGTACCATTTTATCTCTGATTTCAATCACAATCAACCAAGTAAAGTTCTGTGCTTTACTTACCTTTTCCATGAGTCTTGTTCAATGGTACCTCCTCTTTTGTTTGAAAGTGTTTTCATAGTATTTAACTAGAGCAGTGAAAGCTTGGGTAGTAATGAAACTACCCAAAGCCTGAATTATGTGTTTCCTTGAAGTTTTGGACAAGTGAGACCTTTTTCTTATGAGAAGTTGACCATACTGAAGAACTTCTCACATGTCGTGCCACTAACTGAAGGGATAAATAATTCTCTGTATTTTGTGGGAAGTACATTTAAATTGCGTTAGACTACAAAGGGTTTAGTCATACATTGAAATACTGATTTGCTTGTTGGGTCATAATTGCTAAATTTCATCTATTGCATTTTGACTTGATCTTACACTTATGTGCAGTTCAGAGAAGCTTCCAGAGTTAAAACCAGAACAGGCCACAACAGATTAAGGCTATGTTTATTGCTGGGTGTTGATGCTATTTATTACAGAAAGAAAGGCCTTTGGGATTGAAAATTGAAACCAAATGGTTTCAGTGAGTTTTCACACGTATATAAACTTTGTAACTCAAGTCTCTTTGGTATAGCCTTTCACAATACAGTTCTGCTTCACAGCAGAACTGAAACAATTTGGTTTCAATAAGCATTCCCTTAATCTTGAGTTTGTTCTGACAGTGAATCAGGAGCTAAATCACACATGGTTACTGCAAATCGGTGCTTGGCTTGTATCATTCCTACTGTCAGCCATGTCTTAAAATAGCTGGTAAATAATAAAGGCAAGCATAACTTCAAGGTCTGAAACCATCAGGACTTTATCAAAATTCCTGACTGGAGACTTACTTGTGAGGGTACCCCTATACTTTCTCATAAACTAATCTGAAATGTTCAAGTCTATAAATAAGGCTTAAAAATTAGTTTTGGCCAGTCTGTCTTTCCTTTTGCAGAACAGCTTTTTTGGTTTGGTCTTTTTGTTTTGTTTTGGTTTGGTTTTTTTTAATGGATCCTAAAAGTAGGTTCCTTGTACACCAACTTATCCAACATAATTATTTTTCCTTGGAATCTGGACTAAAGGAACAATATTATTTGGATCCCTTTTCTCTGTCAATATATTTATAGTACAGAGTAAACCTATACATGGGTCTTTATGGAGCGTAAGGTATGTCTGTAGTATGATGTAAAGCTTGTCTGTTATCCCTCTTTCACCATCTTCACCCAGAATGGTCTGCTGTATAGTGACTGTCTTTCTCATAACCAAGTCTCCTTTAATTTGCATTATAAAGTGAAGAATAACTTCATGTAGCTGAAAGGACTTTTGCATAGGTGATCAGTTTGGAGAATTCAGGTTGCAGCATTAGGTGTGAGGGCTTAAGAATGTTGCAGGTCATCTCTTCTGCTTCCTGAAATTTCCCAAATGCTTGAGCTGGACTTCCCTGCTAACGCTTCCACTCCACTCTGCCCTCACTCCCTGGCCATTGTCATCAAGAGCAGCTTGCTGGAAGCTGCCTGGCACGGCGTCTATATCCTTGTGCCACACACTTGTGGAAGCATCTGGCCCAGGTTTTGGTCATTCAGGTACAAAATGGTCAATTCACATTTTGAAGTCAGAAAGGAGACATAAAATGATGCGATCTAAACTAAGTATATTCAGTTTGTGTTGTGCATTGGCTGCATACGCGAACAGAAAAACTTTCTTCAACCTTGACACCTTTTTGCATTTCTTACACTTCATTAGCAAGCTCTATACCATGAGATAGATAGTGGCCATGGTTTGTAAGCCTTAAAAACACACCTTTGGAATAAATTATTTCCTGTGTAGCTTTGTCAGGTGGACCACGAGTAAAACCAGAAGGGTTTTTTTGTTTGCGAAGTAGTAGGGGATGTGTTACAATGAATAATTTCAAAGCAAGGTGTGATTGATTTATCTCTGGTTTTGTAGCTTTAAGGATGGTCCTCTGAGTTTTTGGGGAGTACAGGAAAAAGTTGGAGGGGTGGCAACTTTTGAAGATTAACTTAAACGCTTTTTATTCCAGAGTCTGTGGTATTTCCAGAATTCTGTGGACTTCCAGTTCCCAGAAGTGAGCATTTAATCCAGTCAACTTTGTTTCTGCTACCATCAGTGACTATACTTAAGGAATTAAATTTTCACCAATGTGCCCAGAGTTTTAACATGTCACTTGTGACTAGTCACACTGGGGTTTTAATGTTATACTTATAGCAATAAACATGATCTTACTTGCAAAGTCTGATGCTAACATATCAATGCTGTCAGAAATGTGGATGTATCTATAAGAATATTCTTCTTTAGGGTTGAGGTGTGCACCACTTCCCTGCAGGGGAATTTCTTGATACCTAGTCATTTACTTGCAAGGACATGCTGGTGTGTTTTCAAATAACTCTCTACCTGGAGTGGTTAGTTCTCAAGTCTCTTGTGGTGAAGGGCAAGAGAAGGAGGAATTCTTGCCTTTCTTCAGAAGACTGTTTTATTACAGCAAGGATCCTCCTTCGTGCAAGGAATACATCAACTCCAACAGAAAACTGAATTTTTATAGTTGATGTGGGTATAAAAACTTTGAATGCATAACATTCAAAGGGGGTGTGTGGTATAAAGAGCTGGACGTTAATTACAGGCATGATTGGATGTGGTGGGTGGCTTTCTTTCACCTCAGCATTCCTTGTAGTATGCTGATGTGACTTCTCCTGTGCCTACTACACCTCAGCAGACAGAGCTTTCCAATAGCTACGTTAAAGCTGGTTAATGGGGGTTTGTTTAAGTCAGGATGCAGATAGCTTGCAGCAGTCTCCTGGGAAAGCTGCCCCTGAAAGCTGGTGTAAATGACCTGCTGTCCAGCAGACTGGCTCTGCCTGTGGACATAAGAGATGGCAGCTTGACCGTGGACATGGTCTCTCATGGGACTGCTCTGGTTTAGGCTACAGAAGTAATAAACCTCAAGCTAAATCCAGCAGGCAGCATGATGGCAGGCAGTGATTTGGACTTGAGGCTTGGAGGAGAAGGGCTGTTTCTAGGTGCTGGAGAGATGACATACAAGGTATTATTGAGCCTGAGGGAAGTCTGGGAGTGTGGGATTGTGGAAGGGTTAACTGGGAGGAAGTCAGCCAAATTTCGTAACTAGGCCAAATAGGAAGGTGGTGGTGGGGAAAGTTAAATTTAACCAGTAGACATACATGAATGCTATTCTCTAACTATGCCCCTCTTTTGACAGTGGGAACATTTGAGAGAATGACAAGGGTTGTTTTGGTGGTTGTTATTAACGTTCTTGTGTCACTGATGATCAGTTTTCCAGTTCTAGTGTGAGAATAGTGAGCTGCAAGTGGAGGAGGCTGTGAACACCTACCTGCCTATCTGTGTGGCTGCTGGCAGCTGGGCTGTGTTTTTGTGCTAGACTGCTGATGGTTCTTTGATACCTGTGCTAAGGAGGAGCACTTTTCTAGGGACTGGTGGATGAGTGCAATGCTGTGGAAGCCTGCATCAGATAGGGAATTGGGTATTACCTTAATATGTAAACTGTCCTCTGATCAGCTCTTACCCCCAATCAAATCAATCCCATGTAAACATTTCAAGACCCAGCAGTAACTTAACATTCCCTGTCTTTGTGTTTATGTTTAGCAGTTGAGGCATCATTGGCAACAAAACATAACTGTATCCTGCCTTTTCTTTGGTAATTTTGGTAGTTATTTGAGGCTTTTTCTAGAAAGACATTATCAGTGAAACTGGTAGAACTGTGAAAGGTGCAGTAACCTTTCTGTTTCTCAAAGGAACGCTGATAGATGTATATTATATAGTGTAACTCCTATTGTTGAATGGCAGTTCAAGCAACCTGGGGAGCTTGCAGCTATCAGAAATCTGTTTGGTATTGCTACTGCTTTACAGTGCTTAAAATAGCAACTGTAAACACTCTTAAGAATATGTTAAGATCAGTCCCGCTGGAAGCAATACCAAAGTCCAGTTTGTCTTTCCATTATTTACTTTCTCCTTTCAATAGATGCCAAAAATTAGCATGTTTTCTTGACACTTTTTTCCTTTTGTTTTATAAAGAGTTTTTACTGTAGGCTTAGACTAGGCTTTTTTGTCTTTTTTTTTTTTTTTTAAGCTAAAAAGTTTTTAGCATTCCTAAACTTAAGTCTGCTGAAGTTTTAAACTAGAAAAGCAGAAGACAAAAATCCAAAATTGAACAGATTCAATAGAAAAGGCAAAGAAGGGCCAAACTGAGTTACTGTTAACTTTAGGGTTAAACAAAAACAACAACAGAAAGTATCCTTTAGAACACTGCTTTGCCCAAAGTTTCTCCTGGGTAAGGCTTCCATCCATTCATTTCCAGGTGTTGTGTAGCTCTGTGAATTCCAGCTGCTCTGTGCTTGGTTCTAGATGTGAAATATTTGACGTGTTTTGAGGTGGTGGACAAAGACTCTTGGAATTGGTGAATACACATGCAACTTTGCAATCTGCCAGGTGTCAACAAAGTGCCCAGTTGACCACTACCAGTGTATGCTTGTTCTCTCCGTTTGAACTTTTTAGGTTCCAGTGCTATTTAAAGGAAGGTTTAATTTATTCTTGACAATAACCACCTATGAACACTTCATACAAGAGGATGATTAGAGTAAGGATATGAAATCTAACTTCAGAGCTTCCTGAGAATGAGCTTTGTTCTTTGCTTATTTTCATTCCAGTACGAGAGATACTTTGAAATACTTGAAGTAATATGGCTGTTGCATAGAGACTTTTTTCTAAAGAATTGCCAACTCATTACTTCACTGTAGAGGAATGTGATATTTCTAGTATCCCACTTCAGTGACTAGATTAAATAACTGATGAAAGCCAGTTATGTTGATGCTCTTTCTTGTTGCCTTTATAGCAGAGGTTCACTAAATATCCTGCTTTTGTGCTTGTTCCCACAACTTTTGTTTATGTGCCATATCTTCCTGCTCTTGTCATCTAACCTTAGTATCTAATTCTATGCAACTCCTTTCTTAGGGAATGGTACTTAGAAAAACACTTTGGAAAACCATTGTTGTTAGTTGAGCTAACACCTAGAGTTGCCGCCTAATGATGTTGTGTCATGACTGAAAATAAATTCTCCCTCAAGCTGAGGTTTTGAAAAATGTGTCTGAGTAATTACTTTAATAGAAGACTTACAGGCAAGCACCAAGCAATAGAAGAACCAAGAGAAGAGGGTTTGCTTGACGTGTTTCTGAAACTGGACATCCTAGAGCTTGCTGTGCTCACGGAGGGGTTTGTGTTCACAGCTGGTTTAGAACACTGTCACGTTCTATCGTCTGCTTAGAAGCTGAGCTGGCTGCGACTCATACATAGAGAACACACTGTACAAAAAGAGACCAAGTGTTTTCACATACTTGCCTCCATCCCTCTTAAGTGAAAATCACTGTGGAGAAAACAGGTTTCATTTTTCCTGTACCTTTTGAACTGGATGAATGAATTCAGCATGCTCCCCTCCTCTCTAAACAATAAAATGCACTTGATTTGATTTCTGTATTTGTGCCTCCAGATGCCTTTTGAAATGTGAAGCTTTCACTTAAGAAGTCCTACAAATATAATGTGCAGTGTTTGTACAGTGGCTCTTTTTGCTTTATTGGCTTTAGGAGGGTGAGGTTTGGTTTCTGCATCATGTTTTTGCTGAGAGGCTATTTAGAAAAGGAATTTCTGTCTGATCTGGATTAATTACTTCTCTGGTATGTTGATCCATTAATGAAACAAGCTTTTATAAAACAACATGGAAAGTTTGGGAAAAGGGTGAGATTTGTTGCATGAAAATCAGATGTCACTGAATGGGGTTGTTTTTGTCACGTAACTTCTGGTGTGTTGTCTGGAGTGCTGTATCTCGAGGGTGGTGTATTCAGTCAGTGCAAGCCTGTGGTTTGTGGAAATCTCACAGCATGGCAAAGGTCAGATAGATTAGTGCATCAGATAGAGTTAAGTGTCCATTGCTGTAACTTAACAAAATTTCTGAAATAGAAGTGAGAATTTTGTCTCAGATTTAATACCAGGCTACAGCAAAGCCAAATACAGAATTACAGTTCTGCATAGTAAAGTCAAACAAGTAGTAAAAGTGTAACTCTGAAGAGAGAGGCCTGACTTAAAGTGTGGTGAATAACAGACTGAAGTCTGTGTGTTCTGTTCAGTGACCAGTATTATACAATATCCTAATGCACGTTTACTGCATGTTATATGTAGACTTTTTCTCTTGTTACTGTGTCGAGCTGAACTGAGGAAAACAGCTTGGACATACTTTCCTTTACTAGTGCTGATCCTGTTTTTCCATTACTTGCTTCAGGCTCTTTGAGACAAGCTTTCTGATCCTGCCACACCACCTGCTGTTGAAAAGCAGGCATTGGGCATAAAGTCTGTTGTGTAAATTTAAATGTATCCTTCCTACCTTCCATACCTCTGTTTTGTTTCTGTACAAAAACAAAACCTCTTTTCCAAAGTTATTTAGAGGACTCTGTAAAGATCTTGATGTCAGAGTTGACAGGAGTCACCTTAGTGGTGGAAAGACAAGTCTATGTGGCCGTAACTTCCTTTGGGCCATTGCAGTTTTAAACAAGGTGCACACTTGTCAGAAACAACCTAAAAGCTTAGTTTAACCTAGTTTTCTTGCAGAAAGTGTAGTTTCTTGTAGTAGTACAAGAGTAAGCTCCTGTCTGAAGATGGCACACCTACACAGATACTCTCCCTGTTTGATTAACTTCACTATTGGGCATTTGGGTTCAACACACTCAAGTGAAACAGCAATTAATAATGTGTCTGTACCAGTTGGCCATTAAGCTGTTTCCAGGGATGCTAGTAAGACTTTCTGCAAATATCAGTCTTGAAAGTTGGTCTGGAAAAGCTCTTTATTTGTTCCTCAAGTCAGCGTTCCAGTAAAATGAGATCCTTTAAATCTTTGGAACTGTTTTTCTGATTTACAGAGTGTTTTACCACACCAATGTGATAGATTAAGCCTTTTTATATGTATTGTTAATGTGTAAATATTTTTGCTTACAGGCATGTACTAGAAGAAGCAATTGTTAAATCTTCTTTCCAACTCTTATTGTTGTTTTTTTTTCTTTTGATCCCTTTTCCCTCCCCCAACTGATGGATATAGGATCTCCATTAAGAGAGAAGCATGCCTCTCTGAAAAATTCTCCAGCCTCCCGGGCTAGCTCTGCTAAACCACTTGCCAAATCCAGAGCACCTGTCAAAAGATCAGTGCTTGAGAAAACACCTAGTATGTCATCAGTCAGCAGCACTCTGAGTGAGCGAACTATTCTCAGCTGTAAGTGTAAGTATCCGTCAGGGTTATGGGTTTTAACTGATAGCCAGTATCAACTACTTAGAAAAAAAAATTCCCTCAGAGGGAGTTGTCTGACAAAAAGTCTTTGTTACATCTCATTATAGTTTCTAGGTCTTTAGTCTTTTTATTTTTTCCCCTCTTAAATTAAAACTTTAATTCTTGAGGCCTGCCACCTGAAGGATCTTCAAAATGTGGATTTGGGTTGGAAGAGAGGTTTCGGTGCAGCTTGCTTTCCATCCTGAGACAGTGCAAAACCATTGGGTTGACTTGAACAAAAGTTGCCTTGTGTTTACAATAAGACATAAATCTAAAAGGTATGAAATGGATTAATTGCCATAATCTTTGGAACAGCATGTTGCGGGTTTTTTGATACCAAGTACTGTTTGAACTAGATTCTGTCTGCTTTCAGAACTTTAAGACAAAATGTGTAGATGAGATCAAAAGCAGGTAAGTAAAACTGCTTTTAGAAGGTAAACCTTTGCATTTGTGGACTCTTAATTTCTAAAGTAACTGTAAGCACCTGACCCAAATCCATCTTGATTAAAACATCTTGATTGTTATTTTTCTCCCTAATTTTAGAACTAGTTTTGAATTGAAGCTCTGAGGTGGGTCTGTACCGGCAGTCATAGGAGTGCTAGAGGTGAAAATAGGAAGGGAAATAACACACAACTGACTGTCAGAGATACTGGCATTCCCAGCTGTATGTATTCAAATGAGTATGTTCAAATATTCTGTTACTATTGCATCATCTGTTACATCTTAAAGACTGGGCAAAGGCCTTTCTTTTGTGCCAGATGTCATTTAAATCTGCCTTCAGTGGACAGAAAAAGAACTGTGATTTAACGTATGTTTATAGCTTATGTATGCGCATACACATACATATGTAATTAAATTTCCCTTGTTCTTCCCACCTGCCCCCCCCCCACCATAGTACCTTCATTAAAAGCATAGGACCTAGCATATTCCTCAAAAGAATAAGAGTATGTGTAATAAAATATGCAGTGCATGTTCCAGTGTGGTCGGGTCGGTTACGGTGACAGCCATGTTGACTTTTGCTGTTCAGGTTTAAGACTGTATCTGGAATCCCTAAGCAGCTTTGTCCTCTTCGTTTTACTCCCTCACGCAACAAAGGAAAGGGTCATCGCTTCATAACAAAGAAGTGTATTCAGATTAAGTATCCCAACAGATGACTCCTTATTTAGCCTGCTGGCTGGTTTAATCTGTTTTGTCCACTGCCTTCAAGCTGACAATTTTTCCACTCCGATTCCCGAAGAGCAAGAGCAATATGAGAGGTTGAACATGGCTGCAGTCTCTTTGGCTTTAAGCTTGCTTTGATCCTTTTTAAATGACTATACCAGGAGGACTCCGCAGCTGTACAGAAACTAATTTTTCTCCTATCATTTTCATCAATTCTACACTAACACCACCGACTGACTCGGGAAGCCACTATGATGTTACCTTACTGACACTGCTGGTGGTGGGATCTTACAGCTTTTGTATTATTCCTTTGTTAGCCACGTTTACTGGGAGAAGAAGTAGGTTGTATTCCTTTTTATTTCTATTTTAAAGCATGTACTTTGTTTTGTGGAGGTTGGTAAATGTATGCAATGTTTTGACTTGCTGATTTTCTGTCAGATGATTTTCTTTAGTTAATTTCTTACACTGGATGAGAGTGCTTTATGCCTGATGGTCAGGTTGGAGTATAATGAGTTTGTTACATGTAATTAATATCTCAGTAATGTGGGGTTTATATGACTTGGAATCAAATTGGAAAGACCTAACAAAATTACTTTATACTTTAATAGCAAGTACAGTGCTGTTTGTTTTTATACTTTCATTTGCAGTAATGTCAGGGGGAAAAATAAACTGTGTGTCCCACCAATCTAATACCAAAATCTTAAGCTTACAAAGTTAAGGATGGGAGGATCATGCTGTGCATGTAGTGAAATTTATGACAAACTATTGTGGTCCTGTCAACAGTACTAAATTCACAAGTTGCTTTCATGTTTTGCTTAAGGAGTTTGCCTTGTGTTAGTGGAGGAAAAAAAAACCCCAAAACACAAAAGAGTGTTTCTCCTGCTGTGTCAGCTCAGCCCTTTGTTATGGGATGTCCTTGGATTGGTCATTTCCCGTGGCAACATTAGGATGTATTCTGGTTTTATAATTCTTTTCTCTAAAAAGAATTACTGTTTGAGAAGTTTGGAAATCATAAAGTTTGAAATACTGTTAATAAAAGCAATTTTTTTTATGCAAGCTGACAGCTTGCACATTTAAAATATCGAATTTTTAGTGGTAGAGAAGTCTCAGTTGCAGTGTTGAGCTGAAAATACTGTCACTTGATATATTATACTCTGGCATTAAGAACAAGAAACTAAATTTGAATTACACTAGAATAACAACATACAAAGGAAATAGTGTTTCAGAAGTTAAAAAGCTGATCCTAGCAGTCAACCTGGAGCTGCACTGCTCTACAGTCAGTACTGAACTGAAATTCTTTTAAAGAATTGAGTTTTTAAACCCTTTAAATCTAAGCTGTGATGAGATTCCCTCATACTTGTCTGTCTTTCAAGATTGCAGTAGATACTCCTAATCTTATATTCGAATAACCATCTCTGAATTGTACAAGTGACCAAACTTTGCATGTTAGCATTTTTCTCTGCACACAACCCGATTAGCTGACTCCAGAGCCCCTAACAAGGCAAACCAGTGCCCAAACTAGTTCTGCACCAGCAATATGACAGCTTACCCAAAGGGTAACTTTGTGGCATGCTTCTGATGAAGAAGGAAGTAGTGCAGCGGTTTGTAGGCAGTTGTTAGTGGCTTGAAGTCTGTCAAAAATCCTTAATGTAGTGATTTACAGAAAAAGTTATAGATTGTTTCAGGCCTCCTACTTTACTAAAATTGGTTTGAATCATGTTGAGGTCAGATTCATGTAGAATAGCTGTGTTATTGATCTGTTGTGCAAATTTGTCCTCATGTATAGATTTGGGTTTTTTGCAAACATTTAGGTTTTGTGCCTTTAGGCTCCAACTGTATTAAAAAGAGAGACAACTTCATTGCAGAGCAGTCCTGCAGCCTCTTTCAGTGGTTGAAAATGTATTAATAAGTGGCTAAAAAGCATCTTTTTGAGGTAGTTAATTTACATGTTATGTTGCATCTTTCAATGAATGATATGATATGTAGTTCACATTACCTTTTAAAAAAAAAGTCTTATCAGAACATTAACATGAGGCAAACCTGGTGTTATGACACTCCTTTTCTCTTTAAATGACTAGACTAGCAACAGTGTGACAGACTATTCCACTGAGACTTTGTTTTTGATTGGAAATGCAGTGTCAATTTTTTAATCTTTAATGTGTCAGTGTACATTTTTTTAGTATGTGTACAAAAGTATACTCCATCTATACTTAAGAAGTTGTTTTTTTTTTTTCCTAGGGAAAGACCCCAATCCTTTCCCCAAATTTCAGTTTTCTTTTTCCAAGGAAAAAAAATAAATTGTGACAATAAGCCCAAACTTCTCTCAAGTACCTTCAAAATGGAACAAAACATCTTCTGTAGCAACTGCCCTATTAGTTTAATGCTGATTTCCCAATTTGGGTCTGTCTGCCCCATTTTGCAGAGAACATTTTGCTGTATGATGTCAGCACTCTCAGGGCGAGGCAGTCTTCTGAGATTTGCTGTCACTGAGGAGGTTATTATGGACAGTGACTTCAGGAACCTTTGGTAAAACTTGTTTGGTAGCTGATTGAATGCAGTTGGGCTCATCCTTTTTGGTGCCTCACAAGGAGGATGGAAGAGGTGTGGAGTCTGCTGATGGTGTGTGCCCCATATCATTTGAAACGATGCACTCAGCTCAAACGAGAGGGCAGGGGAAGGTGTTGCATGAAGAAGTTGTTGCATGAAGAGGTTGTCTGAGCTTTTAATTTTTTTTTTTTTTTTAAGCATCAACTTTGTGGTCATAATGTCTTTGTATGCTGATGATGCTATTTTTTGGCTTAAACTGAAATAAACTGTGTTGATTTTATACAGCAAGATCAGACTTCTGGTTGTGTATCTTGATCCATATACTTCTGTGTTCTTTCTCTTTTTACGCATAGTTCAGAGCTGCATGTCCAGTTCTGAGAAATATTTGTAATAGTCATGTGCTGATGTGTTACAATTCTTTGTACTGAAGATAGAAGAGGCTATAATAATTTTATTCTAACTCATGTTTCTCCTAATTTTAGCCTCAAAGAAACCATGCTTGGTTTAGGATTTAATTTTCCACAAAGTAGATACTACCTGTTCTTTTTTGTTCTGTGTTGCAGCTGCAAGTGCCACTGTCATCATCAAGAATGGAGAATGGGCTTCAAAACCAGCCTGCCAGAACAGTACTTTGGGATCTGTCCCTCTGAAAGCCGGACCAAAACCTGGCTTACACTCGCTGAAGTCAGCTCCAAAAGGTATACGGGTCTGCTTGTAGGCAGCGTGAAACTGTAGTTACTACCGTTATGGTACCTTACCTTTTGCAAAAGCAGTGTTTATTAAACAGTGGGCTTGAAAAACAGTGAGGGGAAGTAAAAACATGTCAGTGGTGCTAAAAGTTTTGTATGACTTCATAGGAAGGCTAAAATCTCCCTTATGTTGTCGTTACTGACTGCGGTGTTTCAGGCAAAGGAGGTCTGTGAAGTGATGTAGCTAAAGCTTGTGTGGCACAGGGACTAAATACCCTTTGCTACATTGCAGGTGCCCTTGTGTGGGGTTTGCATGGTTTTGATAAGAGTTCTGTCATGAAGCTCAGGCACAGGCTGTGAATGCAGGTGATCTGCAGAGTAGACCTATTCTGAATTTATCCCGAGTCAGTCATTGCCCTTGTCCTCATGCAGACTTTGCATTATCTTTACCCGTTTCAGGGCAGAAAGGACCTGGATGTTGGGGATATTTTAATTTTTTTTAAACAAGGTCTTGTTAGACAAAGTATCTTCTTTCATATATGCATGACGCTGCCCCATCTTTCTAAGGGAGGAGTCCCGGAAACAGCTTAGGTCTTTACACTGCTTTTTCTTGATACACTTTTTCTTTGATACACTCTACTTCTGGCTGAAGTGGAAGTAGAGATTTGCGCTTAATTTTTAATAGAGATAAGGTAGTTGCATCAGCATTTGGCCCTAAAGCACACAATAAAAATACACTTTCTGGCTTTGTATTACACAATATTGTGCTTCCTATTTGGACTAGGACCCCTGAATCAGCCAACAGTGCTTTTCTGCTCAAGTCACAAACAGCAGTTGACAACTCCTTCTCTGCCCAAAATTAAAGACATAATGGGAGCAGATAAGTAAACTTGCTGCCTCTCTTTCCTAAATCCTAGTTATAATCAGCTTGCTTCTGACCATCTTCGTGAACTGTTTATTGTAATTGGATAAACCTAATTAAATACTATGCTCCTGCTTTAGGCTTAAGTTTTAAGCTAGTATTTGACATAATTGAGAATAAATAGAAGAGATGCCTGCCAAATGTCACGCTATCATGACATGCTTTAAAATGGTAAACAGAAAAGCTTTCAAACTGTAATTCATTTTGAAAAAACCCACAAATTATGTGTCTGTCTGACAAGCTAATACTTTGTTGGGATCCAACATATGGGGGACAACTGTACATTGTCTAACATCTTCAGTAATCTGGGGTCTACAAGTGTGCCTCAGCCCCTGTGCAACCAATGTGGCTGGAAGAATGTGATAATTGCCCCCCACCCCACCCGGCTTTGTCACTTGGGACTACTCTGTTGTATTTTGGGGCCTTTCTAGTTACTTTGAAACTGAAAAGGTCAGCTGGAGACTTGGGAAAATGATCGGGGTCTCTGAACACATGACCTGTGAGAACAGCTCCAGAGATGATGATCAAACTCTCTTCCATAGTACTAGATGATGTGGTAGTGGGAAATGACTGCCAGTTGTGGAGTGGGAGCATTGCCCAGCAGGGCCATAGCGCTTCCCTTCCTGAAGGTTTGCACGGCTTGGTTGGACTAAAGTGGGGTCAACTCGCCTTGGCAGTGCCCCTCCTCTGAGCAGGAGACTGGACAGCTGGCCTCTGGAGGTCCCTTTCAGCCAGTGCTTTCATAGCTGTGTCATTTACTGCTGTGTCATTTATCACTGTTCTGAGACCTAAGTATTTAACTCTTAATGCTAAAGTGAAATATTTACTAATGTTTTTGTCTGCTTAGAAGCTTTATTAAAGCTAACTTTTTACTTCTTTCAGTATGAGTGCTGGTAAAGCAAAGTTAAATTTAAGTAGGTCTTAAATTTTCCAGAAGGTGTCTCTCTCTGTTTGAGTACATTCATACATCTTAGCTGTAAATACGTTAGGCATGTCTTTAGTTGCTGTTACAGTTCTTCTAAACCTGATCTAAGCTTTTGTTCCCAGGAGTCAAGGCCAGGTCTACTTCACTGAACCAGTGTGTGTCAAAATCACTTGGGCCACTGCACTCAGCAAGGAAAGTCAGCGAGGCGAGAGGTAATCAGCTGTCCAGTAAAGTTAATTTTTCACTTGTATTCATGAATCCCTCTGTCTTGAGAGAGACCAGCTGTCCTCTGACTTCAGAATAATTTGAGATGGTCAGTTTGTTCCTTTTCCTTGTAGCTTATGGTATTGGAGACTGAGTCTGCAAAGCGTTTGTGATGTATTTGTTTTATTTGGGGGAAAACAGGGCACTCATTGTCCACTGTCTGCTTGAAACCTGCATCCCATGAATACCCAGAATACTTGATAATGCCTTTTAAATGGTGTTCTATCACCTGCTTTAAGTTGTATACTCTAAAGACACAATCCATCCTAGACTTCCTAAATTGGTGTTTAAGCAAGATTTTTGTGAGAGCACGCTGGTCAGCTTCGGCTATTTCATATTTACTGCACTGTATCAGATGCTTGTTTTATCTTTTAATTAGTTGTTAGTAAATCAGAAGAGTAGGTGTGAATCCTCAGGCAAGCTCTACAAGGCAAAATTCCCACTTTGGGAGCTACATTCCATTTGCAAGGCTGAGGTGGGAACACAAGCAGGGGAGTGGTGTGAAGCAGATTGCTTCCCACTGAAATACCTGCTGTTGGATCACATGCTCTTTGGGAAGCCTGAAGGTTGGTGGGTGTTGTCAGCAGCCCTTATGTAAACCGATGGCGTGACTTTTGCACCTGTACCTCGCAGCCTGAAGGAATGGTTTCACTTAATAGCCCCCAAAAGAATGAGGTTCTTAAGTCAGTTTTCATGACTCAAGAACAGAACCATAAGGGTAGATGAACCTCCTTGTTTTCATTTATATCAAATTTGATTGGTAGCGCATTTGAGCGTGTGTTAATGTATACTTCATTTATACAAATAAAATAACTGAAGCATATAGGTGGAAAAATATTACCATGATGCTGATATACACAATTGTTTTTTATTATCTGTGGTTGACAATCACCAAAGTGAAATTGTGCTACCTGGCTTAAATGAAGTATGAGAATTGTAATGGAAAACAAAATGTTGAACTTAGTAGGAATTCACCGTGAATCTTCTAAACAATTTAACCTTTTACTGCTAATCTTGCTGTTGAACCAGCCATTGCAAGAAATAAACTGAAATTGTGGAGTTTGAGGAGATTATGTGGAAGGAATCTAAAATTTTGCACATTCACTGTCCCTTACTGGCTTGAAGGGTAATTCTTTTTGGTTTTATGTTCTCTTCTCTGAACATCACAGGTACTTCTGTAAGGAAGGGACACAAAAGCCAGTCTTGTTTGAGTTCTGGTGAGTTTTCTGAATGCTTTTTTACATATTCTGTATTACAAGTTAAACGAGGTTTATATATTATATTAATATATTGGTTCTTTCATTGGAAGAACAGTTTTGCAATGGGTAATTCCATAAACCATCATTGATTGATTTTAGATTGGATATTAGGAAAAAGTTATTTACTGTAAGAGTGGTGGAGCACTGGAACAGGTTGCCCAGGGAGGTGGTGGATGCCCCATCCCTGGAGAAGTTCAAGGCCAGGTTGGATGAGGCCCTGAGCAACCTGATCTAGTTGGGGGTGTCCCTGCTTCTTGCAGGGGGGTTGGACTGGATGACCTCTGGGAGTCCCTTCTAACCCTAATCATTCTATGATTCTATGATTCTAGTTTCAGTGGATATTGAGAAAAGTCTAGGGTTTTTTTTTTTTACTTATTGGCTTCTTGCTACCCAGCTCTTAGAATATGCAGTCTGTGCTGTCACTGTTTCCAGTGAAGCATAGGGAGGTTTTAACTATAACAAAAAAAAAAAAAGTATGGTAATGAAACAAGAATGTATTTTTTACTGGTTAGCTACAGCAAGGTAAGTTATCATTTTAATGATTAAAACTCCTGTGTTGTGGCTTTACAAAAATAAACCAAAAAGCAGTCATGCAGAGTAACAGGTTTTCCTGGCAAGTCCTGGTAGATACCCTCTTGGTGTCAGCTGTCTTTGTGGATCACCGCAGAAAACACTTGAGTGAGAAATTGAAAAAATTCTGAGCGTGTTAATGTGTATGTCTGCTTGTATGGCAAGGGGAGGAATGATGGCTGATTAAGTGGCAGATGGTGTTCCAAAATCTGGCAGAGTTTTAAGGACCTCTTACTGGGTTTGTTTTTAGTGTTTATGCCAGTCAGGACACCTGGTGCTAATTTCTATCTGCCAGGAGATAGAGAAGTCTTCACATGATGTTTCTACTTGCAGCAATTTCCAGGTCTTTTCAAGAGAGTTGGCAATCCAAATTAGTTTCCAGCACATCAGTGTGTATTTGCTGAATTAAAAGCTGCTTTTAATTAATTACTCATTGAAAATCCCTTTTTGAGAGATACTGAAGATCACTGGAAAGCCCTGTGTCCCCGGAGTCAATAGCAGATGTCTTTGTGAAAGAGCTGCTGTAGCCAAGCAGATGTTACAAATTTGAGTCTGGAATTACTGGGTAAATCAGTTCTGACCTGTAACTCTGGTACTGCAGTAGTATGTTTTTAATTTCCTGTAGTCATAATATGAGTCTAATGCTTTTGGATTTTTACTCTTGAGTGTCAAATGTCTGCATATTAATTGTGGCCAAGCACCTTGCTCATTATCTCCTGTTTAGGGTCAGGGCTTCTGTCCTGCAAGCATAAGACTTGCAAAGTGCTTGTTCTGTTTGTTGCTTTTATTGAGACTTGGCTGAAGGAATGTTAGTTTAGCTGTAGCCTGAGTGAGATTCATAGCTCGTATGTGGTGGTCCTTTGTTGCTTATCATGAGTTTCCTCAAGTGAGTGAATCAAGACAGGATGTTGCTGGCTGTTATCATCCTCTACACTCCTACAAAGTCCACTTCTGGTCTAGAAACAAAAAAGATATATTACTTTTCCACTTGCTTATGATAGTCTTAAAATGGAACTTTCCCTAAATTTAGCATGGCAGTTTGTGTTTTCCATGCAGAAAAGTAATTAATGCTCCCTCCCCTTTCTATTAGTGTAATATAATTTTTCTCATGATTCATCTTTTCCAACCTAATAATGTAGCCACATAGCCTTGAAGCAGTATGTTTAGTAGAAGTGTAAAAGCATGGCTATATACTCCAAATCAGCTCTAACAGAATTAGTGATTCTTTATCAAATGCTGTTCAGCATCATACATTTGCCAGCTGAATAGTTGTATTTCAGTGTTTGTCTTATTAAACCTGAACTGTTTCCTGTACTGAGTCAGTTTCCAAAATTGGATATGTTAGACTGTCAAGTTAATATGTTTCTAATTTATACAGTGCATTAGTATAATTTCCCATTTACGAATGCAAAGCTTTCTGATGGAGTATTTTGCTTTTTTAAGATTTTTTTTTCCCATCTTCACAGTTGCAGATAGTTCTTACAACAGAATAAAAATACTGTGTGGCTGTTTGGATGTTCTGCAGTACAATGCCTTACATTTTAAGAAAGGACAAATGATCTTTTTTGAAATGAACTGACATAATGCCAGCTGGTACCAAGTAGAATGAGGGCCCACTATTCTTTTGTGGCCTTGATATTACACTGAAGCTTTGTTCTACTGATTTTTTAGCTAGCAAAAGCTTTTGTTCTTTTATTTCAGAGCTGTAGTTAACTCTACAGTTTTTAGCCTTGTTCAGTGAGGAGATCCAACCCTGCTTCTGTGTTTTTCCCATGTGCTCTGTCTGAAGACTCAGGACTAGTTTCTTGAGGCAGTGTTCTGGTAACAAACTTATTACTGTACTAATGCATTAACATAGTGTCTGGCTAAGGAGTTAGTTTTGGCTTTAGTATTACTTCAAGGAGGGGAAGTAATCAGCAGGTATCTAGGATATGATCTCTTCTCCAACAGTTTGTGCTCTTTATCCATTTTTTGATTCATTTACAGCAATGGTGTAGTCCCAGACACAACATGTGTGACTAGATTTGGAGAGACTTATTTATTTGCAGCTATTCATTAGCTGTTCAGTTCTTGTTTGTGTTAAAACATTCACAAAGCTCCTTTTTGTGAATTCTGTATTTTTCATGGGTGGTGTTCCAGGGGATGAAGTAATTCCTGCAAGTTCTGTGGCACACTGCTTTCAGCTCTGGCTTTACTGCTTTGGAAAAATCACCTTTTTGGGCACAATATGTGTTGTTACACTGCTGAAGTTGCAAATTTAACTTAAAAATAAAAATGTACTTGTGCATTTATTGTAATGTCTTAATGTAAATATAGCTAAAAGCGTTGCCTCTCATGAGGTGGAATTTTGAATTAGGCACAAAGCTGCCTCAAAGCATAAAGTCAGTGCTCTTTCCTTTGTTTCTCCAGCCTTGGAGTGACTTGTCAGAAACAGTGACCTACTTTTAATACCTGTGCAGTGTATTACAAAGCAGTGTGTATGTTCAGTGGATATTTGAATCTCATGTTTCCATTGTTGTCTGAAAGTTAAGGATAAATTACAATAATTTCTGGTGCTATGTAAGCTAAACAAAAGCAAATATCCCTTTTGGCAGCTTCAAAGGTAAAGATATCATTTCAGGAATAAAGCATGTAATTATGTATTGAAAAGCTTTATCCTGTAACCCTGCAAGAGATGTTTGGTGTATTGTGGATAACAAGTTATGCTTGTGACACAGTTCTGCTGTCAGGAAAGCTAGGGCAACTGCTGAATATATCTGTAAAGTATTATCAAGTAAGAACAGTGTGATTTATGTCATCATTGTACTATGATGGAGCATAGAGTGGAGGCAGGGGGCTCGGACTAGGTAGTTCTTTGAGGTCCCTTCCAACTCCTAACATTCTGTGTGGGTCAGTAATTGAAGGCTATGAAGCCATGAAAATGAAAGAAGCTTCATCCAAAAGCAGCACATTGCTCCATCATGAATGATGGTAATCCATTGTTTTACCCTCTTAAAGAGGCTAAAAAGGCTGCTTGTTTTAATAATCTGTGAGAAGAACGCACCACTTGAAGGGAGTAAATGGTTTAGGCGTCTGATTTGCAAAAGTGAGTCCTGGTCAAGCTTAAATGGAAAAATGAAGTATAGGTATGTCTGCAAAGCAGTCTCTTGGAAGGGATTGTTCAAGGTAGATGCGGGTGTCTCAGTCAAACTCTTAAGTTTGGGATAGGATGCTTTTACTAACACAATCCTCTGGTTTAAACAAAGGTTTATGGGGGCATACTTTAAGGTTCAGTTAACTTCTTTCATGCCCCCAGTCATCATTGTTGAAAATCTGGGCAAACAGAGCATAAACATCTTTTATGTTGTAGATTCCCTCCTAGGTTGCCCTAAGATTACTTACACTTTCAATGTCTGGAAAGGAGGAATTAACATCTCACTGCTTCTGGGTTTTTTTAACAACAAAGCATCATTCCCTGGAGGTATTTAAGATCTGTAGATGTGGTGGTTGGTGTGGTAGTGGATTTGGCGGTGCTAGATTAACAGTTGGATTGGTCATCATAAAGGTCACAGAATCACAGAATGTCAGGCACTGGAAGAGACCTCGAAAGATCACTAAGTCCAAACCCCCTGCCCGAGCAGGATCATCTAGAGTAGATCACATAGGAACATGTCCAGATTGGTCTTGAATGTCTCCAGAGGAGACTCCGCAACCACTCTGGGCAGCCTGTTCTAGGGCTTCATCATCCTCACAGTGAAAAAAGTTCCTCCTTATATTAAGATGGCATTTTCTAGGTTCCAGTTTGGTCCTCTCAAACAAAGAAGTTTCCATGTTTTAAAATCTGTTATGATCCTGTAGGAAAATATGTGAACTTTCTTGAAAAATTGGGAAGAATATAATTGACAGCTGATGAGCATGCTTCTGAGTGTAAAATTCCTAGGTCTTCATTGAGTTTTTGTCATCTAGTTGTCAATCTTGAGCGTGGTATGGCAAGTTACCTAACTGATGAGGGATATCTGGTCAAATGGTTTCTTAGCTCTCCTTTAATATCTGCCCAGAAGGGAATGTTTGGTTTGGTTTTGTGTGTGTTCTCGTATGGAGTCTCAAAGATCCTCATGCATACATGAACATAAGTGCTTATATGGATGGTGATAGGATTGGGGATGTTGCCTGAGTTAAAACCAAGGCAGGAAATTACCCCTTAACAGTCGCAGTTGCAGCGTAGATCGTGGTGCTAGGAACGCATGAAGACAGAACAAACTGCTCTCGTCTCAGTGCTTTGAGCGTTCTTTTTTGTTGACTTAGTACTCACTTTTAATACACTTCCCCTGCCATATAACACCAGTGTTATAAACATTGCTACTAGAGAATAGAAACTGATTCTTTTTTTTGACTACCCAATTTTGCAGATGCAAGGTTAAGTGTAAAATTAATTTTCTTGTGTGTGTCTATGTATGTGTATATATATATACATACGTTTTTATATAAAACACATAAGATATCACAGAGGTTTTAAACAGGTTTTGTTTCCTTTTTAAAAGAAACAGAAATTCCTCAAATGCCCCAAGAATTCTGAGCTTTACATGGTAGTTTTCAAACTGTATTTTAGTATAACCCAAACAATAATTCTAAAGTTGCATGTGTCCATTCTTTTTTAAAATTTCTATGATAATATATGGAAAATTTCCATGAAGTAAAACTCCTGTTGAACTAACTCTGCTTTTCTTTCAGCATCTTTAATACTGTACTCTGTGGCTCTTGGGAAATTAATTCCCTTAAGAATCATACAGGAAATAGTTTAATGGGTAAATATTTTAAACACTTTAAAGCTCTTTCCTGTTCTGTACTGGACTAAATTAGATATCTTCTGCAGCAAAGTCAACCAGGAGGAAGATTACTAGCTTTTAATAGCTAGTAGCTTGTATGGAGCTTAAAGCACTGCAGGTATAGAGAAAGCAGTGGTTAGGTGCTTGTTAAAGTAAGTCTAGACCCTCCATGTTGATGAAGTAGCATCTGTAACTAATTCTAATTAGGAATTTCAGTATAGATGTGTTGAAGGTGATTTCTCAGCCTCTTGTGTTTGTAAATTAGTTGGGTTACTTGGGATTTCTCTGTCTTTATTCCTCTTTCCAAAAGAAAGACTAGAAATTTTGCGGATAAACTCAGTTTGTAAACTGTGGGGTGAAGAAGAAACAAGATTAGATGCATCACTAATTTAATTAAGACTGTTAACATTCTACAGACTAGAACTTCCAGGAGTTGAATAGCCTTTTTCCTTTATCTCTTGAAAAAGAACAGAAAAATCAAGCCTATGTTTATTTGGCAAACACTGGTACTGTGTGTTGAACTATCTTGTTGCCTTTCCAGCTGTGATGTAAAGCCAGTTACAGTCTTTTTTTAGAAGTTTTTTTTCATCCATGTGAACTGTGAGGGCTCTCTGAATGACTTCTCATGTGATGTAGCCTTAGAATGCCTTCAGGCTAATAAGGAATGTTCTTATAAACAGACAGTAAAGCTGCTTAAGTGGAGTAGCTCTTGCATGCGAACTGACTCTATAAGCAGGTCTGTTATGCCTCCTTCATATAATTAAATGCAGAATTAATCTAAATCCATGTGAATTTAAGTTTTTTGTTTATTAGGGAGATATAGCAATTCTTATTTTGGAGGTTTAAGGGAATATCTGTAAATCTGAAATAACCTTTGCAGCACAATAGCTGTTACTTTTTTTTTGTCAGATTTTTCCAGCATTACCAAACAAAGTAAAATAGAACAGTTGGATTCTAAGGACTTAATTCCTTGGGTGAAAACTACTGTCCTCTAGAAGTGTTCACAGTGAAATGGCTGTCAGATGACTTTGAGAGCTGTCCTGTCTGTTTTGAGTGGTTTGTTGTTTTGTTTTTTTAAAATACATGTTGTTTTCCTGAGGTAGTGTGTTTGTCACATTAGAGAATAGGGTGTGGAAAACTGACAGAGATAACAACAGTCTCAGTATCTTCCAGACTGCTCCCTTCAGCTGCAAAGGAAGTGTATCACTGTACCTGCTTGATTGTTTCTTCCCAAAACTGATGTTCTGTAAGTTATGAACTTTTGAAAGGGTTGTCTCTTGTTCAGTTTGAAATACCACCACTGCTCTAACAAATACCTTTACCAAAAACGGGTTTTGAAACTTCAAGGCTTGCTATGAAGTTACATGTGGGATAGCTGTGATTAAATGGTGGTATTGTGCTGGGAATTCTTCATATCATTGGACTGAAAGCATTTGGAGTAGTATTACAGCCCCAGCTGAGGATTTGATGTGGGTTCTCTCCATTCTCCTGTAACGACAGAGCATCATTTTTTAAGGCCTTTTGTAGCATAACCCAAATGATTTTCACACCACAAAGTCTGTTTCATCTGTTAATGCTTTTAAAGAAGGACTGGTGCTCTGAATTGTAAGTTAGTTATTTCAGATATTTATTATTAAATTCCAGGCTTCTGTGAGAAACTTGTGCTCCAGCTCCACAGGGATGTTTGCAGTTCACATCTGTGGTGTTTATTCTGATGCTGGGAGGAATGTCTGCAGTTCTTTTCCATGGTATTTATTTTGATGTTATAAGTAACAAGCCACACGAGAGAAAAACACGGAGCTGCAGTTTTCTCATGCTTGTCTAAATGTTGAATAGTTCAGCCTCTGCATGAGTAGAAGGGGCAGCTGAAATGGATATCCACGGATTGTATCACCTTAGACAAAGGGATGCTTAATGAAGATTTCCCAGGGCTGGGAGCTGGAGTTCAAGGTGTTTCTAGCATGAATGTCTGTCCTAATGGCTTTAAACTGCAGACCATATTATTAAGATTAGCTAGAGATGGTGGTTTTATTGCTGTTTCATCTGAACAAATTTTAAACCATCTAAATTCAATTTTTTTGTTTTTAGCAACTAAGAGGACAGTAAATTTTTATTTTAATAGGAGACTTTATAGCCACAACTGACCATCAAGGTCATGTGCCAGTAGTAAACCACTTTCAGTTTATTCCATGATAAGACCATGGAACTGTCCCCAGAGGCATGAAACTCTTGGATCACATGTCAAAGATGGTTAAACAGCTTGTAAACTGAATGTATATCTGCATTTTTGTCTGCACACCAGGGGTTATGAAGAACATTCAAAGCCCACAGAGTTGTGTAACTTACCTGTGGTGAGTTCTCTTCAGTTTGTTTTGTGAACCTAAGGAGCTGTAAATCAGAGTTGATAAACCAGTAGCATGTCATAGGAAATGCAGATGCCCAAATTGTCCTCGAGGGAAATGTTTTTCAGTAGAGGCTTTCTGGGTACTGCTTACAGTTGTTTTGAGGCCACAGATGAAGAACAGTAGCACAAGATATATAAATTGTGCAAATAAATAGGAGATCTGTAAGCTGCGGCTTTAAGTAAAACTTTTATTTTTCCTCTGTTCCTTGGAGTCTGAGTTCACAGGGGCTCATGTAGACCCCTACTTTGTTACTGAACAGCAGAAGTCCCTAGTACAGAGAGGGTTTTGACACATCTGGCTAGAACACGGGAGCCTCATATATTTTAAAGGCATGTTGTCCTAATATTAGTGACATTATTCACTGTTTTCAAGTACCATTTTCGTCATCAATGCACTGTAGGATTTTGTCTGAGGCAGTCTAACAAGAATGCTGTTTTGGAAGGGACATCCTACACATGGAAAATTTTTCTGGCTGTGTTTTGTTGCCACTCTCAATTCTGAAAGAGGGCAAACACTGTAAATGCCATCGCTGCTGTGAAAGGCAGATCAGCCTGATGCCTGTAGCTCTATGCCTGTAAATCCACTGCAGCATCACATCTGTTTGACAGGCTGCTGAATTTATAATGGTTAAAAGCTTCTGTGTACTAGAAGCCTAAATTATTTAGGGTTTTTAGTGCCTGCTTTGAGGCAGAAAGACATTTGCTTTTTCTTTAGGTAAGAATTGGAGCTTAAAATAAGTCCTGGAGCTGCAAGCTGCATTCGGTGTGGCAGCAGGTGGTGTTGCCTGCAGGAAGGTTAGCTTGTCAAACTGGAGCATTGGCTAAAGCAAGGTGGTCACAAGAAAGTGGTGAGGTAACAGTCTTTTTACAGAAACACAAATGAGGAAACAAATGACCCTTTGGCTCTTTGTAGGCTCCTGCTTCACATGTCTCTTGTTGCATAAGCAATCACCTCTCAGTTCTTCCTGAATTAAAGCGTGCCAGTAAAGTCCATCTGTTCCACACTGCCCATACAGTCTTAGGACACAGTGCCATGTGGGCTTCTCAGATCTAAAGGCTTCTCAGATCTAGCCTCTGATTTAGTCATCTCTGTAATGAGACACTTAACTGTACTCCTATGGCTTTCTTAGGGATTATTGGTTGTGGAAAGAGGAACGGAGACAGCAGAAACACATACATATATCACAGACTTGGCTTTATGAGGCTGAATTGAAGATGCCATCTACTGATGGCAGTGCCCTTTGCTCCTTTCTTGTCATAGCTAAACTATGCTAAGTCTTTCAGTGTTAAAATGGGTCTAGTCCCACCATCAATCTGACTGTTGACAGATATTGATGCATTTAGCAACCCAAAGTAAATAACATAGTCATGACGGGGCAGAGCCCCTTTCTCCATGTTGATCATCAGTTTTGCCCTTGGAGTTGGAGGGAAGCCAGTGGTAAGGTGCTACTAAATAAAACCTGTCAGTCCTTTTGTGCTGTCTGGGTTGTATATCACTTCCTATTTGATTTTGATGTTCTCTGGTGCCTTTTTCCATCGCCCTTATCCAATGTCAGAATAGAAAAAGACCTCTCTCTGATCATCATGTTATGCTTGAAATGTAGACCACACAAGTTCCTGGCCTGCTGTTTTAGGATGCCATGGATTGCACCCTGGCTCTGTACCCTGCTGGCACCAGGCACTGATGGTCATAGGAGTACAGACACAGACTTGGAGGGGCTGTGTTCCTAAACCAAGGAACAACTCTGCTGGACACATAGAGCCTCCATGCTAGTGGAGTGTAACATGGTGTCACATACATCTCTGGCTACACCCCACTGGAGCAATGTCTCTCTGAGATAATTCTCTCCTGGGAGCTATTCACATATGGATGGGAAGTCCTCACACTGGCTGCTGTCAGAGGTGGGTACTAAATGGGACTAAAAGCCTCTGTTGCTTTTTATTAGTGTTGTCAGGCCCTACTACATAAGGCAGACTTGTTTGTGGGGTTAGTGGGACTCCAACCTCGGAGGCTGACAAGGCATTCTTCTCAAAACAGCAGTTTTCTTGGAAAATCAATACTACGACAATATATCTGGTTCTTCATGGCCTATTTCCATTAAGACTAAGGGTGGGAAGGAGGAGGCAATGAAACTATGATTTGTGTATCTGAGAGGAATTTTGGCCTCTGCTAAAAGGGATTTTATGTCCATATAGAACTTTTGTCTGCTTGTATTCTGCCTGGTGATTCATTCCTTCCTCAGTCTCCAGACTGGTTCGTTACATCACGCTTGCCCTCTAGAGATTCTTTCCTTTAGCTGCTGTTCCTAAGAAGGAAGTTAAGGTTTCTGTGGGCTACCTCAGTTTCCCTGGTTATATGGGCTGATGAGACGGTCTTCACCTTTCTCCCAGGCACAATTGCAAGGATGGGAAGAGGCAGTGGGCTGGTTTTTTGGGTGTGGGGTTTTTGTTGGGTTTTCTTTGTACCTAATTGGACTGTTTCCATCTCTGTGAGCATCAAAGTGGGATGGTGAGAGAACATATACTTTATGAAGCAGTCCCTCCCTTGGGGTTCCAAGGAGGGCAGGAGGAAAACAAAAGGGAGTTCCCCTGGCAGAAGGGTAAAACCTGGTATGGCTGGGTCTTGAATGGTGTTTGAAGACTGGTTGTAGGCCTGGTTAAAAGCTCAGGATGCCTTCATTAAGAGAAGAGGATTTGACAGTAGCGATCTAATACTTGAAAAGATGGATTACTGAGCTATACAGCAGCCTTGTGTATTCCGTGGTATCCTGTAACAGGCCTTCTTGGCTTGCTGCTGCGTGTGACTTCCACGTGAAATACTCTTCCAGCACAGGAAGGAGGCTATGTCTTTGATAATTGGCTTAATGGTTTCTGGAACTAGAAAACCTGTCGGAGGCGTAGGTGCTAGAGAGCACCAGCTGTGGTTTGGTGAAATGGTAGAAGAGCAGGATCACTGGACATGTACCTAATTTTGTTGTCTCTAAAAAGATATGAAGGCTGTGGAGAGTGGCCCCTCAAGCAACCCAAAAGAAAATATGAGCTGTTACTGTCCTCTGCTTTGGCTGTGAGATACTTGGGTGGTCTGTGTGCCTGTGGCTGCCTGGCAATGCAGCTACTGACTGTAGGTGGAGCACTGACAGGTTTCTCAGAGGTGCTGAAGAGCACCCAGAGAAGGGCAACGAAGCTGGTGAAGGGTCTAGAGCACAGGTGTAATGAGGAGCAGCTGAGGGAACTGGGGATGTTCAGCCTGGAGAAGAGAAGGCTGGGGGGAGATCTAGATGCTCTCTACAGCTACCTGAAAGGAGGCTGTAGCAAGGTGGGTTCTGGTCTCTTCTGACAACTTGTAAGCAATAGAACAAGAAGAAATGACTTCAAGTTGCACCAGGTGAGTTTAGATTGAAAGAAGCATTGGAACAGGCTGCCAAAAGTTGTGCTTGTGTCACAATACCTGTAGGTATTTTAAAGATGTGTAGATGTAGTGCTTAGGGACATGATTTAATGGTGGGCTTGGCAGCATTACGTTAATGGTTGGACTTCATGGTCTTAAGGGTCTTTCCTAACCAAACAGATTCTGTGAATCTCACACAGTAAAGGGGTCAGTGCAAGTCTGTGGTCCCTTAGCAGTGTGTATTCATAGTTGTGGTTGTAGGTGGAAAATGTGATGTTTTCTAATATTTGTAAACCACTCCTGTTTTCTGTTTTCTAACTCTGATTTTTATTCTGGTTTTGCTAGTGGCCGCTGAAAGGGACCAAGGTGTATGCAAAACTTTTGAGCTCATTAATTAGTTAGAAGAAACATTCTCTTAAGAGGACTAATTAAATATGGAGACAGCATCTGTGTTGAAGGATCTCTTTTAAGACTGCTTGTTTGCTACAGTGTTAGGGTGCCTTCAAAACCCAGCTGGCAGGATCTGTTTTAATACGAACTTGATGCCTGATTCCTTGCTCCTCTTCTGATAAATGGAAGCATCTGCAGTGTTGGGCTGCCAAGCTAAATAGTATTTCCCTTAAGCACATCTCAAATACTGATTTGTACTAAGAGAATAGCTGTGTTTAGGCATATTTGTTAAGACTTTAAATGTTGACATAATATTCAATGCTAAAAGAAACTCTGGTAGAAAATGTTAGCTGATAAATCCGTTTTGATAAACTCATGTCAACTGAAAGAAACTGTTTTTTTAAAAAATAAAAGCACCCTGAAAGGGTTCTTGGAGAGGAGAGCTGTAATATGCCTCCAGGAATACTCAAATAATCTCCCCAGCAGTCTCTGAAGAACAATTACATGGTCTGTGACACTGCTGGATGATATATTCAGCTGGGGAGACCACCCACTTCCTCCTCCTCCTCTTCCCTCCTCCTCATCCTCCTCCTCCTTTTTCTCCTTTTCTAGCTCCCAACCCCACGGAGTCCCATAGCAGATTAAGCATCAACACTGTGATGCAATTCGGAGGTTGTTGGTTTTCTGAATCACTAAGTCGGTTTTATTCTGAGGACAAGCTTTGTTTCCACAACATCTGGTGAGGAGAAGCTGCCAGCAGCATTTACGCCACGGATATCTGCTTTTCCTGGGTTGGTGGGGTGGTTTTTTGCGTGTCTGTGCAAAAGGAAAAAGAGCAAAGGAATGGAGACTTGATTATTTCTTCAAGCCTGTTTTGGTTAGCAAGAATTGTTTCACTTCTGCCAGTAGTGATTAAAACCAGTATGTGACAGTACATGGAGGCTATTTCTTGCTTGTTTATCTTCCCATTGCACTGAAGACATGTTATGGTCCCCGAAATTTTCCTTATCCAACATGCGGGTACGGCTGACAGCGAAGGGGTTGCTCCGAAACATTCGTCTTCCTTCTGGCTACAAGAAAAGCACAGTTATATTTCATACAGGTTTGTGGGCTTTTTTTTTTAAATATGACAATTAAAGCATGCATTGAGGGAATATCTTGTTAACTTCAACAGCAGCTTAATTTTGGGAAATAAAAATAATACTGGGCATAAAAGATTTTGAATTTCACACAGAAGTTAGACTTCTGAGCACAGTAGTTTCATATTCTCTGTGTGTGAATGTATCTGCACTGAGCTGCTCGTTTAGGAGATGGTTATTCTATTTATGAAATGCAAATAGGAATTTGGTTTTTCCTCCCACAAGTCCAAAAATAGTATCGGGAACTCTGTGCTATTAAATATTTAACTACTGATTTTTATGATTATCTTTTCTGTACCTTGATTTGGGGCAGGGGGAATGACAGGGAGGGAAGTAGAATGAATGCAGTCTGTCACAATGTGGCTTTCAGCCCGTGAGAAATATTAGAATACTTAGATGTAGATATCTGTTATCATACATGTCATGTTACACATCTCATTTGCAAGTAGGACAAGCAAACTTTTATGCTCACTTATGTCAGTGGAAACCTGAACAGTGTGAATTTTTAGGGGCATTAAAGACAAGTATCTGTTTAAATCTTACCCCCCCCCCCAAAAAAAAAACCTAAACAAAAAACTTTCCAACATCCCCCCCACCCCCAAACCCAAACCACATAAGTACAACCCTCAGAAAACTGCACAAGAAGCCCAAACAGAACACACCCCAAATGAACACAGAAAACAAACAAATAAAAATCCCCACTACAAAACTCTTAGCTGTTCTGACCTGATTTTCATCTTCAGTGGCAGGTAGAGCAAATAAAGCAAGTGTCTGGAATGGAAAGAATATGAGAACTGAGCTTTGTTCCAGGACATGTGTGTGTCATTTTGGCAGAGGCTGGCAGTTGTTTGTTGGTTGTTTTAGCTAAGATATGTGACATCTAGAGAAAATTATGGTAGCCAGTATATTACATAAGTGTCTTTCTCCCCTGCACTGCTTGTAATTTTCTTGCATTTTACTTGGGGAGGAGCAAGCAGCCACATAAACTAGTTTTGCAGAAGCTCTTCCTCTCAGGCATTTCCTTGCTCTCTTGAACACCACCCTATTTGCTTTTATTCTTTGGAGTTCAGTCCTACCAGTCAGTTTTCCTTCCTGTCCTGGCATTTCACATAGCAGCTTAAACCATTCGCCTTGTCATTACGTATCCCTGGCAAAGTTAATCCTGTTCCTGATTTCTTCCTGGAAGATAAATTCAGTTATGAGCATATCATACAGACTGACTATCCAAACATAATATAGGCTTCTGTTTGCAGTTTGCTGGCAGGGCTTTGAGCTGGGATAAAATACCTTGATGCTAAAAAAATCTTATGTAAGGGAGTCTTTGTGCATATGCCCTACATCCTTGGTGTCGCTAACAGTGTCAAAATTGCACGTAGCATATATTCCAGGGACAAAAATCCTAGAAGAGAAGAGGGGTGATAATGTTCAGTCTTCAGAAATGTTAATTAACTGCTACTGAAATTCGTAGAATTCTGAAAAATAAAAATAGGTGTCGGTGCATGTATCAAGGGAATTTTACAAAGGTGAAAATCCATTTGTCATTTTATTTCATCTTAGTGGATGTGAAAACAAAACCTGCCTGCAGGATGCCTGTTAAATACAGCATGTGAAATAAATTGCTAGTCCTGTGTTCCAGTTAAGCATCACTTGACTAAGTAAGAAGTGCTGAGCAGACCTCTGTGTGATTTCTCTGTGTGCAGCATGTACAGGCTAATAGTACAGCATGGAAATCTTGAGAGGTTTGGGATGATCATCTCCTCCTGCTCTGCTGTCCCTGTGAATTGTAGGAAGTTGGTGTCTTAGCAGAAAGCTGCCCAGTGGGTTAGCTGGAGCTGAATATACAAGAAAAGTAGGGCATCTGAAAAGCAGGTCATGTATTACTGTATTGGAGAGTGAGTATGTATGGATATACTGCGGGTTTAGAACCACTGGAATGGGTTGAAAGTTGTTAATGATTATTTCAGGTTCATAAAAGTCAGTGACAGTAGATCAGGCAATGACAGTGTGTATCACAAGTGTAAAAGCCTGCTGTCTGGGTTGTTGTTGGGTTTTTTTGTTAAACGCTGGGAGGAACCATATTTGTTTTTGCAGTGACAGTATGAGTATCTTTCTTGCACTGGTTTAATTGGATTAAAATGACATGTGGCTTCTTTCCAAGGACACATAAGCAATGAGAAATAGAATATACTAGAGATTATATCAACAAATAATGGAGGGAGTAATTGAAAAAAGGAATTTTGGGGTCGTCTTAGGAATGTGAATGAGTTATGAAAAAATGCAGTCCACGGACAGAACCGAATGTTGCTTACATAAGTGGCATCGTGGATTTCATCCTTTGCTCTGTTTTCTAATAGTATGAACTCACTGCCTTGAGTGACAGTAGAGCATCCTCAAGACACTTAAGGCAGTTGTTGAAATGTGGTGTTTTAAAGCAGTCTAGACCACAGGTCTGGTCAGATTCTTCTGTTGCCATGTTCTGACTGACAGCTTGTGGGGCAGTAAACGCTACTGAGGGGAAGAACATTGGAACTTGCTGTTGGGTTTTTATTCAGACTTGATATTTTGATACAGTTTCTTCATAGTTTGTATGATGTCTGGACATGCACTTGTTTACATTGGTGGTAAAAGTTAGTCTAGATTAGTCATGGCATTTATAGTGAAATGCATCCTTGGGTAGAAGTGCTTGCACTGCTTGCATCCATGTGGAGGTGTTAAAGTAACTGGAATACTTCAGAGACCTTGTGGTATAAGCATACAGCCTGCTCAAGGGAAGCCAAAGAAAACTGGATTTTTTTTTTCTAGGAATGCAGTAAGCCCAGAGGAAACTCGCTGTAAAATTTAAAGTGTTTAAGGTCTTCAAGATTGTTGTCTTGTATCTAACTTTCATAGCTGTGTGCTTTACTGTTTGAAGGTCATCATGTCCAGAAGCTTGTTTCCTCTTTAATTTCAGGCAGACATTGAAGTGCCATTCCTCTCAGGTACTGAAAGTATAGGACACCTGCACTGCTAGGTGTATAAAAGAGGTGTCCTCTTTAGGCAAACAAAACACTTAAAAGCTTCAGGAAATACTGTGTTTACACATCCTGTGGCTTGTAAAACTTAATTGTACCAAATAACTGCAACAAAAAAATCTCAACACTTCAAAACTCCATAAACATGATAGACCTGAGTTAAGTAAGAACCGGTGATTAAATATAACATTTACTTCTTTTATCAAGCCATTAAGAATTTTTATCAGAGTAGGACTAAAGTGCTCTTATGCTTTTCATGCATCACTGGTGTGGCAGAGTAAATCATCATCTCTTTATGATTCTGTATAAACTGGCAGAACACTGTCCTTTATGAATGATTCAACCAAGTCATTTTGTGTTACATTTATGCAGCAGAGTAGAATTACTAAAATTCTAGACCAGGAACTAGTATTTTTGCAAATGGAGGTCAAAGCTATTTTGCCTTTTGTTTAGATTTTTTTCAATGTTTGTATACTGAACTATACTGTTGCTTCCATGGTAAACTGTTATGTCTCAATGCTTTCAGACAACCCTTTCTGCTGTCTTTCTCCTTCTATTCTTCCCTTAAGCAAACTGTAATCAGTACTCCTACCTCTCTGGTGACTTCCATTGCTTACTAAACCTAGTTACTCGCTTATTAGCTTGGGAATAAGAAGTATCTCAGAGGACAAACGGCAGCTGATGTCATTACAGCAATACCACTTTGACAAATGTCCTTTTTGCCTTGCTGCAACAAGCAAATATCAGACCTGTTTATTTGAGTAGATGACATCCTTTGCCACATCAGTTTCTGCCCTAAATCCTTCTTCACGTTGCACTGGGAACTCCGAAATTTGTTCTGCACATCACAAAGCAGTGCTCTTAAAGGAAGATTCCAAAAGCTGCTCATGTCAGGAGTTGCTTAACTGTTCATATACCTTTACCCCCACCCTCCCTTTCAAAATAATTGAAGTACTGATTAATGTCTGACACTACAGCTTTAATATAGAGCTGTAGAAAGACACCTGAGCACACCCAACCCTACTAACTACTCTAAATCTATCTGTCTGCTGGAGGGATTTGATACAGGATATGTTAAATATTTGTGTCACCTACCAAGGAAAAAATCAGAAGTAAAGCCAGCTTATCTATTCCAAGTAAAAGAAGTTGAGTAGCTGGAAACAGCTCGTCATAGGGGATTTTGAATTTAATCATGTTCCTGTTGAAGTCAATGAGAGTCTTTGCTCCTGACTTCGTCTGTATAAGACTGGGTCCTGAATGACCTGCCCTCGTGTACTTGATTTCAATCTTAATTATGTCTTAGCTTCAGCAGGCATGTAGGTGATACCTAAATGGAGATTCTTATTTTCTGATTGTAGAGCTCTGTTTTGGAGTTTGTAAGTACAGTTTGTACTCTATACAAGTCTCATCCAACTGATGTATTTACGATGGGTATAAAATGAAGATAACACTAGTTATTTTCAAAGGAAGCCTAGATAGAAGAAAGGAGTCTGCTAAAAACAACCCCACATACTCTTCTTACAAACCCTACCAAATAAACCCCAAAACCAAACCAAATTGCAAAAACCCTTGGCTGACCAACTGAAACTATGCCAAAGTCAAAACAGTGACTTATAAGTGGTTCTAACAGCTGAGCTTTGCATATATTTAATAAAGCATGAGCATGAATGTAAATCAGGAGCTTTGCTCAAAAAGAAAATCTTTGGAGAAGGAAGAACTAGAGCACTGTGAAAAGCAGATGCACGGCAGCTTTTGCTTTCTGACTCCACTGTAGGGAGTGATGCTGGATTTTGTTATTCCTTCCTTTAAATTAATTACATGTGAAAGACGCCTCGAGTATTTGCCAACATGAAATAAATAGAATTGCTGCCTCAACTCCATAGCAGAATAGTTTAATTGGAGAGTGAACATAAAAGATGCAGCAAATTATCTCTGCTAATATCATTGCATATTCTAAATGTGCATTTGTTCCCACTCAGTAATGTCTAGGTGGCCAGGGTCTGGCTGCAACTTCTGTTACTGGGAAGCAGGATGGGATTTGAAAGTGACAGGCAGCTACAATGACACTTTCAAACCCATATAGTTTTTAATTTACTCTGGGGGATCTCCAGTGTGGTAAAACTAGACTTAAACTTTTAAATGCTGCCTCTACCAGTTTTGCAACTTATGCAAATGAATCTGTTACCATAGTACAAATGGCTTGCAGCATTCAGCCGAATAAAGCATTACCTATTCAGTCCTTTTAATTTGAGCTTTCCAAGGCATAAAGCAGTAGCTATTTTGAGGAAAACAATACCGTGAAATTTCAGTGCTAGAATGCAATGTTTTGAGTATTTGCAGCCATTTGGCTCACTGTTTTGTTTGTCTTTGTTGGCATAGAAAACTCCGAAGTGGGAGGGCGTGGAAGCAAAAAAAAAATAAGGTTCTTGCATCTTTAATTAATCAAATATAATTATACGTTAAGCAGTGTGGAGGCAGTACTGAATAGACTGGGACCATGCTTGCCACCCTCATTGCAATAAGTAGCAAGAGATGACAATTTCTGTTTATGCATTGGCTGTTAATCTAGTGCCATGTAATGAAACAGTGTCTCTACTGTTTTTATTGCTTAAAACATTCTAATCCCTGAGTGGCGTGATACGCTGGAGGCACCTAGGTCCCAAGTTGATAGATTTAACGCCTTTAGGAAAAGTGCTGGTGTTTCAAACAGCTCTTGACTGTTTACCAAACCTTATATCAAAACCTTAGTTGAAAAACTGTTTGCAAGCAGGCCCCATCTCTCTTGGCTCATCTCCCCCCAGAACAAAATTGTCAAGGCTTTATTGGTCAAGCTAGTTATCATGCTGAGGTCACCTGTACATTTCATTTTTTTCTTCTTCTGATATATCTGATGTCTGTTGTCATATGCATTTGATTGAATTAAATCTTTTATAAGAGGATGTTAAGCAATTATTTTTACCATGAGGATATGGTAAACTACTGCTGCAGAATTATTAATTAATGTTGTAGATTACAGGTACCTTTCTAACCACATTCACCAGTAGTGCTATTCCCTGAAACTTTTTCCTGGCCATGGAGTAGAAACACCTATTTTGTTTCTGTATGCCATTCTACAGGGAGAACAGCATCTGGTCTTCTGAAAAATAAGTGTATTTGCAGTATAATTTACATTAGAAAAAAACACAAACTGTTAAATTTAGCAGACCACATACTCAAATGTAGAAATAACTCATCTTAAATAACCTCGCTTGTATCCTGCTGAGATGTTTCATTATGGTTGCTATTTATGAACTTTGTATTGGTACCATCTTGACTGATGTCTAGTGGTTGTAGAAAGCACTCTAACAACCCTGGGGTCTGTGTTCAACTGGGTACATTTGTTTGCTATTTCTTGTTGTGGTAGTATGCTGTTTGTACAGTTATAGTTTGTAAAGGTTCTTGCTCAAGATGCTCGTGTGAACAGTTTGTGATCTTATGGAAATACTTCTAGTTAGGTGGGAAACAGGACAGCTGGGAACATCTGTGCTGAAATTCTTTTAAAGAAAGCTCATCTTTTTTTTTTTTTTTTTAAGAGAACTATCAGTCCTTCAGTAGAAACTCCGGAAATCATTGCAAAGAATAGTCGTTAATGACTTCTTTTAATGGTATATTTAGCCTGTCGTGTATTTCAGAGTCCTTCCTTTATATCTGTGTGTGAATGTTGCTAGTATCAGAACTACTTATATTGGTTAAAATGTTGTGTTTATACTTACTAGCAGAATAGATTTTGTGCTAAGCCTCTTAAAAATATTTGAAACAGTAAAATGGGAATATTGGAAATGCATCCAGCAGAAGAATGGGTGAATTTACTTATGAAACTAGTTGCAAATTATTCCAAATAAAATAAAAGCTTTGGTTTTTTAGCCATAAGCATGGGCCCCTTATTGTATAACCAATACAAAATCAAGGCTCACAGATTTCGACAAATAATACTGCACAGGCTACAACCTGCTTAACTTGCCTATGAAATGAAGGCATTTTGCTGCTTAAGAAAAGAAGACCTGATACAAAAGGAATAGTGTAACTCTTAAGCCTGTATTCCTGTGTCTCAGGAGGGACCTCTCGGCCAGGACCTAACAACAAGGAAGACAAACGTCACGTGTCATGAATGCTGTTCTTGCTGCGTTTGTTAGTGGCACAAGTGGAGGTGTTTTGTAGTTGGAGACTTTCATAGGGATTGATCTGACACACAGGTTTTGGTCCTTCTCATAAGCTACAGATAAACCACGCAGTGAATTCTGCAATTACTTGAGGTATCAGCTCCTCAAGAAAAATGGCTGTAGTCTTTCCCTTCTTCCCTGCTCACCACTTAATTAAGCCAAAACATAAGCCTGCTGTCTTTGTAGTTGTTTGTTAGCTTAAACAGAAGAGTCTTGGGGGACCATTAAACACAAAGAAGGATGTGATGAATGTTTTAAACCTCCTCTCCAGGAGCTGTTTGGTCTCCACAGCAGGCATGGCAAGCAACCACCCCTCAGGGGAGCACGGGTATGTGTTGGGCAGCCTTTTCAAAGGTCAGTTGTGCAGTTTGGTTAGGAGTTATTGGGAAGGGAAGTCCTTAACTTCCAGGTGTGGTTGATAAGCAGTGGGAGGACTGTGTGCTTCCCAAAGGGTGGAGACTTTGTCTTGTGGCTAAGAAAAGCACGGGGTGCTGCCCTATCCTCTGTTTTGTTTTCGGCTTGGCAAGATATTTATGTGGGGGCTCTGAGTTGCTGCTCAGGCTGCTCCTGAAACAAAGGTTTGCAGTGTTCCAGGTATGTCCCGGGGGGGGACATCTTCTCTGCTTATCAGCAGGAAATCAGTTTAACCTAACAGGAAATACACAAATAGGTCCTTAACTGTTCACTGTCAGGAATTGTATGAGTGCATTTTGTGTGCCTTGTAAAGGAGGGATATTGGTGCTTAGAGCTGGTACAGGGCACTTGAGATGCCAAGATCTTCTGTCTCTTACTGAAGCAGGAAGATTGAGTTCACATGGATGATTTTAATGATGAGCACCAACTGAAGTGGTCCTATCAAGAAACTTTTTTTTCTTTTTTTTTTCCTGTTGATCAACAAATTATATTTCACAGCCAGGGTAGCTTCGAAGTACTGTTCCAAGGTTAATTTTAGACACATGTTCAACTATTCTGGTATTCCTTAAGACATGTTGTGCTGCTGCCTTCTAAAGCACATTTTCCTAAAGCAGTGAGCTTATCTCTGGTTTTGGTGACTGCTTAGATTTTTCCACATTCTGCAAACTTTAACTGCATGATACGTGCAATCAAATGAATGAACAGCACACGTACTTAGACACTACTGGAATAGTAATGTATATGAAAGCAAAAATAACCTGAACTATGTCAACCAACCTACTGGAGGTGGATTTATGCAAATATGATTTAGTCCTTTAATCCTTAAATCAAATATGATTCTAGTCCTTTAGAAAAATGGTACTGATCTAGAGTAACCTAGAGTCTTAGCCAAGCTGTTGTGAAACAGTTGTAGAAATAGACAATCCTCTAATTACATATAGAAAAAGTTTAGTAGAACTGCCCTTACATGACCTTCTAGACCTTCCAAAGTAGTTCTCCACACAGAGTAAATGGGTGCCTCTGTTGTGCAGAAATACTGTTATGGATTAATGCTTTTTGCAGAGTAACTGGTTATGTTTTTAGTTATGGGGAAAGACCTATTTTGGGACTGAACCTCAAGTCATCAAATGAAGTTTGTGCAGAAACAGCCTGCTGAGTTGCCGTTTGGGGCTGTGGTGAAAACTAATCGAGATATTGAATAAAACGAGGTCATTGAGTGATACTGTAGCAAACAATGTTGAAACTACTACACTAGCATTCTCGATGTAGATATTGAGAGCTCTAGGACTGATTCTTGAAGGTATTTGGGAAGTCAAACAGTTATATAACCTTCACTTTTCTCAGTTTGTTTCCAGCCTATAAGCTTAATCATGCCTAGATTATCACTGAATTTATTATTTATTTTTTTTAAATCCATGGGTAAAGTTTATGTCCTAGTTTGATCTCTGAATTGCTTTATACTCTATTTTATACTTAAACTTGAGATTTCTCTTAAAGTGAATTTGTATATACAAAAAGGAGAATTTCTATGTCAGCTAGTTATTTTGTAACCTGTAGTCATCAATTTCACAAGGAAGACATTAGAATTAAACTTTTTTATCATCTCTTTAGAGATAAAGTATTATTATTCTGAGTAAGTTAGCACTGATTATAAGGCTCCTTACATGCTTAGAAGGGCTGTTACTTGACTTTTTAAAGAGTAACATCAGTGAATTTGAGGCTAAACTGAATTTATTTGTCCTTAAATCTACATAGAGCTTCATAAGCACAGGAAGCTGTTGCTGGATACATTCATAAACAGTTTTTGCACAAAAGGCAATAATGCAAAATACAATGAAGCTGTGGAGGCTCTTTAAATTCTCACTGACTGTCCTACTTTTTTCTGCCATAATATCCTTTAGGCAGTATTTCAGTACCATGCTTAAGTCCAGTGACATTTGTTACAGTCATATAACATCAGCTCAATCTAGTGTGATTGAATAAATAGCTTCTGAGTTCAAACTGAAAGCCATATTGTCCTCTCTGCAGATACTGTGCAAGAAATGATGTTGTGTATTAATGTGTTAGTCATGTAGTCAGAAATGTATTTTACAGATCACTTTTGTGGAGTTATTCTCAAGGGAAGATGATGGTTGCTTGCAAACTACTGAACCTCATTTAATTTAGACTCTTACTCTGAAAGGCTTGGAGTAGTTCAGAAAAACTGAAGACCAGTTTTAGATTCTTAAATCTAACATTAAGTTGAGCTAACAAATGTTCTGGCAGTTAATGATGTGTGGCTGTGAAGAAAGAATTGCTATGTTGAATTAGGAGCAGGCACAAGTAAGAAAATGAACCAGTGCTTCATTTAAAGTTCCACATTGTCTGTTTTGGGTTCTTTTTTTTTATAGTACATAAGCAGAAAGTGATTTTCAAACTTAAAGACGTAGTTCTGTGTGCTACAAGAATCCTGTTTGGATTTGGAGTTCTTCCTATAATTACTTGTTAAAGCATAGGGTTGCTTGAGCTAAGTTTGATAGGTAGATCAAGAATAAACTTATGAGCCAAAAAATTAAGTCTGTCAACTTCTTGGATTTGTAAATATTAGCATCTCTCCTAGTTACTTCAGGTTTTCCATAGCATGCTTATAATACTTGCAAGCCCTTCTGGAAGGAGTCATGTCAAAGCAAAGTAGTTGAAAAATAGTTGAGCTGTCTACCTGACTTCCCAGAAGATAGGAGGCTGCTGTGGATTGTGAGAGCAGAATGGAAAACTTCTCAGCTAACCTCTTAGTATCTGCATGGAAATGTGGCATGAGGAAAGATTATAGGCAATGATTTAA
Source organism: Heliornis fulica (assembly GCA_013399135.1). Classification (NCBI taxonomy): domain Eukaryota; kingdom Metazoa; phylum Chordata; class Aves; order Gruiformes; family Heliornithidae; genus Heliornis; species Heliornis fulica. The sequence goes on from VXBZ01000835.1 coordinate 362,674, forward strand.
CCTATGTGAAGCCAGATCAGGTTTGAACTAGGACAGAAGGTATCATGAAAAAAATGGAGGGGAGTGTTTTGTCGTAAGGCTTGAAATGGTTGAGCAGTCTGGTAAAATGCCTTTCATGTCTATATAGCATTTACCTCAACGGGGAGTGATGTCAGTGCTTTCTGGAGGCTGTTTCCAGCCCAGTGTTTCTGATGTGGAGCATGGTAGGGTGGACTACACTGCTAAGAAAGATCTAAGTTCAAGCATTGTGACTCAAATAGCTTCTTTCTTTCTGGCTCTGCGTCAGTCACTTTATCCCCAATGGCACACACAAGCTGGGTTTTCAGAAACGCTGGAAAAGGAGAAAGGATGTCTTGACATCATTCTCTGTGGTGTTGCATGAGGTTTTCTTAAACATGTGGATATATAGCATGTTTCTTCCTGTACCACCGCACACACACATGCCGTGTCCACGTTATGGATGTGAAGATACCCCAGGTCTGAATGTCTGCTAACAGGGCAATTGGCAGCCTTGCGTGTATCCAAAAGGATGTGGAGTTAAGGAGGGAGGCAATTGGTGGGATCTGGGAAGGACTTGCAGATGGTATGAACTAATCATGGTGGGAATCCCTGTCCCTGTTGACTCTGGGTCCTGACTTCATTGGTAGAGGCTGCAAAGGGAATAAGCCGTGTCCTGTACTTGTGATGGAGCAGTAGAGGGCACCAGACAACAAGGAGCAACTCCTTGTACAGGAGGTGGAAATGGAGAGAAGACAGAAGGGAGAAAATAGAATCGGCGAGGAACATGGGTCTTCACCATCCCTCTGTGCTAGGTTCTTTGGGCAGGAGTGCATTTCGGGGGTGACAAAGCACAGCTGCGACTATGGGAAGGTATGCAGAAAGGGGACAGCTTCAGATGTCTCTTGGCCCACTCAGAGCAATACCTGGGCTAGAAATATGTTAAAAGTACACCCCTTATGTACACTTATTTGCTGGCTTCCAACATTGGCATTTTCTTGCTGGAAAAGCTAGGGAATACAAAGATTTCACATTGCCTGTGACTTATATAATGAACTGATGTACCAAAATTCAAATGCCTAAACCAAGGAAAATAGCTTGAGATAATTCACAAACCTTAAACTTGGCCAATACATCAGCACACCGTAACACATCCTCATGCAATTACTTTCCATCTTGTTATCTTTCTCCTTAAAAGTGCATGCAGTAGGGTTTAAAAGTGGATGAAGAGTTGTTTCATTAGTGTGTGTCTGGGCAGTGTCTCTCATATCAAAACATTCATGCTATAGACTTTGCATTATTGGTACACTGAACTAGTTCTACCATCTCCCCCCACTTCTCTTTTTCCTTAGACCGTAGGTAGCCCTGAATGGTTAACTAGCATGTGTCGGGCTCCAGGTTCAGAGCAAGCTAAGAAATCCAGCCATTGATGTTCCTCTTCATTACTGAGAAAACAACCAGAACATACCTCATCCACTGGTAGTCTGGCTGGTGCATGTTAGAGTTGTCTTCTCTATGCTGCATTAGCATTTTAATGTGTATATATAGTTCTGCTGTCATCTCCATGTATGATGGGCTTCATTATATGGTTATCTTTGCAGTTATGTGTGGCTCATATTCATGCTTGACATGTACTGGCTAGATTAAAATCTTAATTCAATTCTAGATGTTAGAGTTCCAGTAAACTTGATTAATTATATTGTAAATGCAATATTAAGATATAATCACGTTAATATACAAGAGTTCAAATCTCCTGTAAGAAAGGCCTGTGGTATATAATGTAGAAGTGTTACAGACACAACACTGAGATTTCAGAGTATTAGTCAGGCTTGCATGTGTACTGTGCATGTTATAGGCAGACATCTGCCTGAGATGTTAGTTACATGTGTAATGTTCAAGTCTGGGACTCCTTTAAATCCTTTGTAAACATGGTTTGTAAAGATTTTCCTTTCAAATTATCTAACAGATTAGAAGATTGGGGCATTGCTATTTTGAAGCTTCATTTGTTTGGGTTTTTAAGCTCTTCTCTGCCATCATCACAGACTTTGTCAATGCACCATGTCAAGGGTTGATAAAATGTGTGGCCATTTGACATCATCTCACCCAATACAAACTTTGTCATCACCAGGACTGGAGGATCCTAAGGAGGAAAAAAAAAAGTGAAGACAGTGTAGGGCACAATTTAAGAGAATTTTAATCTCCAGACATTCTTTCAAAACATGGTCTTTGAAAAAATGCACAGGCTGGTTGATCAGGTAGCTGCAGCAATGACATGAGTTGAGGAAATGCTCATATTTGTGTATTTTGGTGCAAAGCCACCAGTAATTTGGAAGACAATGTATTTTCTCAGATGTCATTTAGGTATTTTTACAAACATTGTAATCTTCTTCCTCACAAAGCCTACATATAAGGTTAATGTAGGTTTTTAATCATAAATTATAAGCTTCAGTAAGGCTAATGAAACTTTGAGATTATGTGCTTAATCAGTACGGTCACAGATCCTACCAAATTATGGACAACCAAAAATATGCATTACTAACATGCTTCTTCTAGGGTGAAAAAAGCTTTCCAGGTGATCGGTAGTGCATTTGACAGTGCCCTAAAACAGTTGTACAGGCTCGAGAGCCATATTCTACAGGACAGTTGACATCATAGGGGAACATGGGTGCATCATTATTAATCACTCTGAAGGTGTGGTTTTGGTTGAAAAATGCTGAGGCTTTAATGGTTAATTTTAATAGGCAGATAGATATAGGGGACCCAGTTCAAAGGCTGTCATGTGGGTAAGAGTCTCCTGGGGTCGGGAAAGGGAAGATTATGTACTGAAGGTTTATCTAGGAGCCTTAGTGCAATGTTGTGTTGCATTGCTGGTATTTTGCTTGCCTTGAATTCATGTCTGCTCCCATGTTTCCTGATTGCAAGAAGAGCGTAGAGATGGCTGTGGCATGCTCATAACCTAACAAAGAGTCCAGATGATCACACCTGCTGTGGGTTATCACTTCAGAACCTGAAAGAGTATGAAATAGATGTCTAATCAGACGTCAAGAGGTAGACTGGCCTCTGTCATCTTCTGAGCCCTTGTGCTGAAGTAGTTAAGGACTGCTTGGGGTTGCCAAGCCATGCAAAAGCTTGCTTAGAAAGCTGTGCAGTTGGAAAACTGGCTTTGCTTGCTGTGTCTTGGTTTCTTCCCAGTCACCTGTATTTGCAGGTTTCCTCTTCCTCCCCTCTTTCTGTGTAAAGTATACCATAAGGAAGGGGTGCCCTTGGTTCATGCTCCATTTGTTGTGTTGACAAGGAAGCTAATAGAGCTGCATGTGGTATATTATGGTCTCTAGGTAACATGGTTTCTAGGCTGCAGAAAGTGTGGTCTGTAAACATAGGGTTTCTTACCTAACAGTCCACGTTGTAGCGGCCAGGGAAGCGTTTGACATGCTAATAGGTGTTGCCTCAGAAGAGATGTGCTCCTACCCCTTGTGGCCAGGTACGTGTGCTAAGAGTGCAGTGAAAACATTAAATGGGCACAGAGCTCTCTGAAGTACATAAATGCATCAGACACCTCCCTTTCCTTTTCACTTCCATGTACATAAAAGATTTCCAGTTCTGTGGCTGGAAGTAGGGAGCAAGAAGGGATGGATTTAGAACGCTGTACTGAGGCTAGAAGTCAGTGCTGTAATAGTGGAAGTCAACAGATGAGTTGTCATGAGAGGACAGACACACACTTCAGAAATGGTACTTCAAACTGAATGCCTGGAATGATATGTGATGATTCTGCACTCTCCCTCCAGGCTGTATCAGCATTAAAAGAAAAATATGCTGGAAAACCCTTGTACACCTGAAAAGGAAGGCAGAGGAATTTCTGCTGTGTATGTTTTAATTTTCCTGAGTCAGTTTAAGCTCCTTGGTCACGTTTTACCTGCCCGAAGTTGTTCTGTTCATTTCCTGCAGCCTTTTTAAAAGTCACTGTGATGGTTATTATATATTTTGTTCAGAACTTGAAAAGGATTTGATGGCAGCTGAAATAAGGTGATGACCTTAGATGTGGGCTAGTGGCTGACCCTGAAGAAGGGAAACTCAAGAGAGAAGGGAGAGCTGTGTCTCTCCCAGAGAGGATTTAGTTGTCTTGGGCTTTAGGCTGTGTTGATGCAGTGGGGAGAGATGCAAGATAAGTGCTGTTTCTCTTCCCCCAGCTTCTTGAGACAAGACCAGCTGAATTAGTAACTAGAGGAGTTTGAGGTACAGCATCTCTTAGTTTCAGCTGAGCAAATTACTCAGACACAACTCTGGAAAATTAAGTCGCTTTCCTGTGGAACGGACTGGAACTGGCTCATGACTGACATGCTTGATGCATGAAAAGGGCAGGTCTGGGCTGTCTCCTCTGGTTTATGTAGACAGGCCTGAGGCAGAGCTTAGCAGCAGACCATCACTTCCTCAGGAGTCTGTCTGTACTCTAACCAGCCTGGACTCTGGGAGGCACGCAGGAAAGGTATGTGTATGCCACTTGCCAGGCTGGATGCAGGCAAAAATTACAGTTGACCAAGGTGTGGAGCAGCTGGGAGGGTTGGAAGACTTCCATCCAAGTCTAGCCTGTTCATGTCTGCTTTCCCTGTATATTTGTCTGGAATTGCATTTTGGCTTCGTAGCCCAGAGCAAGACTTTTGAAAAAAGTTATTTCATAGCTAGCCAAATTTCCAGGTCCTCTGAAAGATAATGCATATGCTGCTGCAGATTAGGCCCAGCAGCTTCCTTGTATGGATGTTCTTGGTCACCTGTGCTGAAGGGCTGTGCAAGCTTTACAGCCGAAGCTCTGAAATCACATGGTTCATCAGTCTTTGCGTTGCATTGCCCAAATAGCTTGTACGCAGCACAGCAGGGGGGAAGCACTGGGGGTGCATGGCAGGAGAACTCAGAGACATTTTTTGAGGCCTCAGAACTAGCTGTGTAAAGATTAACATACAAGGTGAATTTATGTACCCACTTATGGCTGGTTTAGATGCAAGACTGAGATCTGCTAACTCCTGGACAGGAAAAAAATCCAGAATCAGATCCATGGTTCATGTGGTACTGTTTTGATAGGATTATCTTGCTTACAGGGGCAGTGATAAAGGATCTAGTGTAGAGGTCAGCAGTGTGGATCTGTGTTCTTCAGGCTCTAACAGAAACAGGAAAACTTCCAAGTTTACATTGGGATTACTGGCGTATTTGGAGAAATCTGATCCAGCTCAAAACTCCAGTGAAGACAGTGATGTTTCATGATTTCATGTTGTATAGGATACATGTTTTGTAATGCCTTTCATAACTTAGTTCAGTATGTGTTTGGCAGCATTTCTTTATTTCAGTATTTTAGTTAAAACTCGGTCGATGTCATAAATAGAAGCATATATCTACTGTGCAAGGATATATGAAGTGACATTTCCTGTTCAAGTGTTTCTTCCTATTATACACAGCAGTGCATAGTAGCTCTCTCCAGTCCTTACTCTCTTTTTTTTTTAATTTTTATTTTGGTATTTCTACTTAGTTCTCAACTCTGTGCCAGCCAAAAAGTCCAAGGGAGAAGGTTTGGCCATGGTTTATTTTTTGGGCTGGTGGTGTGAGGGATGTGTGTATTAGGTTACCATTTATAATTATGTGTAAAGCAGACTTTTTTTTACAAAGGAAAAGGTTAATGTATAGATGCAACTAGATGCTTCCTCTTTCACGTTTGGGAAGTGAAAATTTTGGGTTGCTGTTTTAAGCCTAACTCCAGTCCTACTTGTACAAACTGGTCAGCCTTACAGAATGTGAAACCACCCTGAAGGCCAAAGTAATGGATTTTTTTTGTATGATTCACTAAACTTTGTGTAAACTTTTTTTTTATTTAATATTTCAAATGGGCTGTATGACTTAATGCTCTGAAATATAACTGCTATTGTGGTTTAGGGAGTTTGTGTTGACTTCACTGCACCGTGCTTTTCTCAGATGTTTTAACTTCATGGATTTTATTTTTATGTTAAAGCAAGAGAAATAGGGGTCTTCTGGTGATAGCAAGCTGTCTAAAGGTGTTTGTAATCAGTTTCAGTTGAGAAACATACCACACACATCGGTTATGTTCTGAATGGAATTAATGTTTTTGCCTGGAGTGAGACCCGTTTCTAAGGAGAGCTTTTCTTGGTGGTGTGTTGTACTGTAGTGGAGAGCACCCAGCAGTCCCAGTGGGTGTGCACACATATGGAGAGCAGGCTGCAGCCTTTGGAGCTGGTGGTGTTGGACAAGCCCTCCTTGGTAGGAGCCAGTTCCCCTACAGAGGACATCAGTTGGATAACCCTTTTCCTAACTCAGACCATCTCTTTTTAACCCCAGCTGGAAACACTGCATGCACTTTTCATGAGATTATATCATAAAATCAGATTATTAAACTGATGCAGTATGACACTTTGAGTTATTCCTGTTAGTACACACACAGGATCTGTGTTGGCTACCAAAGCTGTTGGGAAGAGTTACACCTCAAGTCAGTGAGCCTGGTGTATAACCTCTCTCTCACTGAGACCTTTTTGCTGCCTATATCATAATTGAACCAGTGGAAAGGAATTCAGCTGCATTTGCACTTGCTGCCATGATGTGTCTGACAAGGTCTTTGCAAGTGCTTCCCTCCACTTGTGAGATTTCTTAGGAACTGCTAAGGTATGTGGAAGGTTGCAATGAAGAGTTCTGCTGCTGAGCTGAACTACTGCAGGTGTTGACCTAGGGATGCAGAAGCAGTGGCAGTGTTTGTACCTGGCCCTCTTTGCCTACCTACATCTTTTATCAAAAATGTTACCTGCATTCAAACTTCAGATTCTGCTTCTGCTGTTTTGTTGTCTGGTCCTTAGTGGTGACTGTATGGGTCTAACAATGCACAGAGACTTTTGGGATAGATATTAAGCTAGAAACGGGGAAAGAAACTACACCCATGGCTGTATTGGGGAAATCCTGTCAGAAGGCCCATGTCTGACCTTCTGGCAGGTGATAGAGACTCAAATAAAAGCTCCACTATTGTCACTGTGCCCACCACAGGCTATGCTATCACTGTGATAGCAGGGCAGCTGCGGGATACCTGCAAGCTGTGAGGTGCTCTGTGTGAAACATGTCTGATGCTTTTGTGGGCTCAGGAGCATGCCTGGACTTGTGTAGTAGGCAAACTGGAAAGCGAGCAGTAAAACTTCATTGAGAGCGGGACTCCCCCAGTCGGCTCTTTGTCCAGCAGGATAGTCCACACACAGCTTCAGGATTTCCAAGGCACCACAGTGAAGCTGTGTGTGGACTATCAGTGTTCTTCTTAATGCTTCCCAGCCCAAAACGCTGCTGGCAGGGGTTACTGCAGTTTTGGATGGATGGCCTAGGTATGCTGGTCTGGGGTGCTTGTGGGATCATCACTGTTGCCAAAAGTATCCTGGAGTAGTGACAAGGCTGAGGTGTGGTGTAAAAGCTCTCCTGAGCTAATAATGCAAAGAAGCTTTTGGGACACCTATCAAGCTAGAAATGGGAAATTTCTGTTGGAAAATGGAAGATTGTGTGCTGCTCTGAGCCCTTCTCTGAGTGCTGGGTGTTGCACTGAATCCCAGCTCACTTTGAATGCAGACTCGGATGTTTTCTGTAGGCCAACATTCACATTGTAGTGGTTGCTTTTTCCAAACCAAATCCAGTAACTAAATTGCTGTGTAGCAAAACCACTAACAGCCTGCTGTCATTAATCTACCTGTTCCTAGATGGAGCCTAGGCCTACAGTGTGTTCTGTGCTTAAAAGTAAGAAGCCTTAGCTTTCATAGAGAAAAGTCAACGCTCAGACCTGGTAGCTAAAAGGCTTAGCCTCCTTAACCTGCCAAAAATATCTCATTAGTCAGTTTTCCTGCATTGCTCTGGTAACTGTTGTTTGTGGACTAGAGGGCTTCCTCAGGATCTGGGTTCCTCCAGAGATTTCTAAAAGAACATTGTGAGCTATGGGAATGAGGAGAGCCCTCAGTGAGTGGGGCAGCATCTGAGGCGGTCACAGACTTGCTCCTGAACCCTCACTGCAAACATTAGCAGAAGGACAGGTGCATAATCACCTTGTTGAACATACAGTTGAAATGGGTGCTGTTTGAACTGTTTGGCTTTCGGCTCCTGCAGGCAATTCGGGCTCCTTTTGAGCCTTTGTGTTGGAAAGGAAGGGCTGCTGTGTTCCTGCAGAGCGGCTGGCTGTGTTGCAACAATCCTGGTTACTGATGCCTGGGCATACTTTGATTGATGCACAGATCAAATGACTGTTGGGAGTGGCTTTTAGGGTGACGTCCCACACAGAATGATGTCAGCAAAAGACTTTAAAAAATTCAGGTGTGGCAAAATCTGCCAATTAAACTGATTAGTGCTCTGGCTGAGTCCTGAGAGCGAGCTCAGGCTCTAGAGCCCTGCTTATTGAAGTATTTCATTTAGTGCCTCTGTCTCTGCTTGTATTGGACTTTTATCTAGCACCTTCACTGCAGCATGCTGTAAATGAGGTAGGGTACTATGCCAAGGGCCATGTGCTATCCAGGCAAATCTGCTACCAGCTTGCAAATGTTCCTGACCACTTGGAGTCTGTGAGGCTGGAACAGGACCTGTGACTCTGGTGGGATTGGGATGGAGTGCCTTGCCGCTCTGTTGGCAGAAGTGAAAGCTAGCCAGGAGGCGATGCAGGCTGGGCAGAAGGAACTAAAGCATGATGTGGAAACGTCTCAGCAGGAAATCCGAACTGTGTTAGCACTGCAGAAGAGCCAGCAACAGGTGAAAGAAGATCTCAGGGCGGAGGTGAAGTCCAGTCACTTGGATATAAGAATGGTGCTTGAGGAAATCCAGCGAGTAAGAGAAGAAATGGAAGCTCGATTAAATACTCAAGCTGACCTGGTCTTACTGATCAAAGAAGTGAGCACCAATTTAACGTGTGTAGACAAGGCTTTCCAGAAAATGGAGGAGAGGCAGAAAGTCTTTGCCAGCCTGCATCTTCCTACAAGAGAAAACATTGAGCAAGGATTTTTCTTTGAAAAATGCTTACACAAGACACACATGGGTTTTGAAAAACCTGTGGAGGCTAACAATTTCGATGAGGAATGTGAAAAGAAGGTGCTTAGGGGTAAGACAATGGTGACTGCGAAAGTTTTGGGGGTAGAAGTGAGGCTTTTCCTACTTGTGTTTGTCAGCTAGTTTGTTTAGCCTATTTGGAATGCTTTTAGGAAATGTAATCTTTTTAGAAACTGGGTCTCTTGCTTAATTTCTAGCTAGTGTAGACAGTCCTATACAGACAGTTCTAGTACATAAGCTAAGGAAGGCTTTGCTTTGGCTCTGCAGACCAAAAAGTGGGTGATAGGTGTTGAATCTGGTAACTCAGCAGTGCACAAGATAGAGAAGCTTGGGGAACCAGGCATACCAGGCAAGTTCTGAGAGCCACTCAAGTACAGCATCAGGTACTGGGCCATACCTGGATACTTAACATGACTTTATGTAACCCACCCTAATGTACAGGCAGTTGTGCACTTCCTGCTTCTGAACACCTATTAACTAAAGAAGCTGTATATGGGAAACTTTGCCTGATGGAGAAGCTTGGGATGGGTCTGATATTCTCCTCAAAGAGCTGGAGTCTGCAGCTACCATCTGTGTAGCAACTGCAGAGGGAGTAGGATGATTTATGGATCTTTTCCAAGGTCGTGGAATATTCTTTTTGTCACCAAGATATTGAATCTTTTGTGAATGAGACCGTGATCACAAGGGTCAGACTTGGCAAAATCACTACTAAATGTTGTTTTCATACTGGATAGCATAGGACTTAAAGCAGTGATTCCCTCCAGTTACTGTGCTACATGTGGTACTTGAGAATCTGATTTCTAGTCGTCAGAAACTGAGCATTTCAACTAGATGAGGTACACTGGTTTTGAGCCTGTTAGAGGAGAATCCAGGATCCAACTTAAAGGTGGAAAATGTTCTGCTTTACAATTCTGCCTGCATAAAAGGAAGCAAGTTGAAAGGCCAAAGTGAGAAGTACTTGGGCTGGCAACCAGTACTGTCTTTAATTTAGTCTATCACTGATGTATTGTATCAGCAATTAGACTCATAATGCTTTTGTTTTAATGAAAGCATGGCTTTTGTAATAAATCACAGCATGCCTTCTATAAGAATCTGGAAACAATCTGTCATTGCCCAGAGGTATGTAGGGCCATAAATAAGCTGGTGCTAATCTGCAGAAGCAGCTACAGAGGTTCATGCTAGCAAAGAAATACTTTTCAGCATTTGAAGTGTCTGTGTATAGCACACAGCCATGATAAAATTGCCAACAGGAATGTCGTTGAATTTCTCTAGTGCATGGTTTTTGTTCAGCTTTTTTTAGTATAGCATCCAGGGTTGGCTTGGTGGGGTGCTCAAATGAGCTTCTAGGAAAAAAGACTTGGTAGTCTGAATACCATGATAAAAGCACTGGTGTGAAACTGGCAAATTGATAGCGGCTGGCTGAACTCTGGGAACAGTGCATGTCTGAAGCCTTGTGTCACTCATGGTTAGCTGCTGTATCACTGTACTGAAATGAAGTAATGTCAGTAGCTAACAGCATGCAAGAGAATGTTTTCCTCAGAACAAAAAAATTGTCTGCAAACATCTGTTCAGATTTAATGCAGGTCTGTCAGGGTCCTACAAATGGATGTAAAAATAATTACATATATTTGATTAAATCATAGCATTAGCATCTGTATTGTTGAATTTCCCCAGTATCCTTATATCAAGAAGAATGCTCTAGTTTGATTTTTTTTTTTTAATTGGAGCATTCAGGAAGGGAGGTGGATTATTTGAGAGAGTAGGAGTATGTGAGCCAGTAGGGCAGGGAAGGACTGACTGTACGCATTCATTCTCTAGTCCCTGCTTTTTCTCTCTCTCTTTGATTATTAGCTCTTGTGATTTTTTTTTTAAGAAACTACAGAAGGTAACCAGTATTTTCCTCAACACCATGCTCTCCATAAGGTTACTGGAAGTGGATGCTCTCAAACTGGCATTCATTTAAAGAGGTCTACTCAGAATGTAGTTATGTCTGCACCATGAGAAAAGAATGGTGGTATGAGTGAGCTAACTAGAACTGGCAGCCGAGATTGATCTTTCTTTCCCCTGGAGATTTGTATTTTGGTTGAGGTTGTGTTGGTAGACCTTTTAACAGCTCTGCTCCTAAAATGCAAAATGGTGTGTTTGCAATTGAATATATAACCTTTAACAGTCAGCATCTCTGAGTGATACTGAAAGTTCCAAAAATACAAGAGCATCTGAATGTTAGAAAGCAAGATGCTGACAATTCTCTAATTGTGAAGGGTGACAGAAATCTTGCCTGAAGAAGATTGATGTGGAAAATTAATAGGCTCAGAAGGTACTTTAGACCTGGCTCAGTAAGAGAGGCTTAGAGGACATCAGTATATTGACCAGGAATTTTTCTTTTTTTTTTTTTTCAAATGCTGTGAGAACAAGTGGAGGCTCTGCAAGGCTGATGTATTAATGCAATAGTTGGTATGTCTGAATAACGCTAAGAATCAAAGCTTTGGCTATTAATACTGTATCTGAGTGATTGAACCTTATACTGGTAGGACTATTCCAGTCACTTGACAGCCTTCAAACCAGGTGCTTGGATTTCAGAAAGGCTTCATGAACAGCTTCTGGTTGGTTGGTCTGTCCCTTGTTTTTCCACACGTTCCTGTTTTTCTTTTTTTCAGATCTCACTTCTCAGGTTTTCTTGCTTTATCTCAAGGAGATCTTGTTAAGTTGAAACTCTACAAAGTAATCTCCTTAAATGTCTTCATTACATTACCAAGGGATATTTATGTATTGCATCAGTCTTTTATTGCAAAAGTGTTTGCTCGTTCCCCGGTGTGATCAAACGGGGACGACTGGCCCTGTCTGCGCAGCGGTACTGTGCTCCCTTTCCAGGCTGAAGGCAGCGGAGCAACCTGTAACCTCCGCGGTGTTTACGAGTCAGGATTATGTAATGCAGCTTCCTCTGACATGAGATGGTTGTGTACTGTGAAGGGATTGAGGTTGCAACACAGCTAGCAATATTAAATCATCGATGTAATTCTTGGACCTTGAAAAGGGGGGTGGGGGTGGGGGGGGTGGAAACCTGAATATATTACATTTTAGAGCATCTTTTAGGCGCTAATCCTTGTGACTGGAATTGCTGGTACTAAGAAGTGCTGCAAGATGGCTAGTTAATATTGCTCAAATCTGAGCTGCAGAGGCCAGTTTTTGCAATGAAAATTTTGAAAGGGAGATAAAGGCTAAGTAAATGTAGGGGAAAATGGTTTTGTATTCAGCAATGTTTTAGAGTGCAGGAAATAAAACGTCCGTGTTGCAAACTGAAGTAGTCAACTCTTAAGTTAGAAAAAAGTTACCAGATAGGTAAGGTGACAAAAATGTTGCCTTTTATGAATGTATTCATTTAAAGCACAGTGTGAAGAGTATGAAGAAAAGCAAGCCACAGAATACCTGCAGGTAAGGATGAAGAACAAAGCATACAAGGCTGTGGTGCTAGAAATTAACCCATCAGATGATAGTGTCGGCTCTGTAGTGCTGCTGAAATAGCCGTTTCCCATATTTATGACTTCAGGAAGTGTTGATAAGGGTTTATGACTACTTTCTTTTGCACCTGTCTTTAAGCTTTGGTGAGATTCCAACATAGAGTGCATATTAATTGTTGTTGCTGTTGTTGTTTCAGTTGACAAGGGCAAGCAGCGGAGTCCCAGGAGCTCATGCATACAGACTCAAGCTTCCACAGATGGGCACTCGCCTGGCTCCAAAACAGCTGAGTTGACACAGTACAGAACAAAATGTGAGGCCCAGAGTGGAATCATCCTGCAGCTGAAAAAATTCCTGATTAGCGGTAACCAGAAGTTTGAAGCATTAACAGTTGTGATCCAGCACCTGCAGTCTGAGGTAAAAATGTGCAGATAATTGATTCTGGCTTTAGTTTGTTGAACTCTTCTTAACAAGGGGTTTGAAAATACTAATATTCCAATATGTAACATCTGTGTTTCCGTTCCAATGGTTTCTGTTTTCCCGTGGAGATAGCAGCAAACCTGCTCCTGGCATCATTTGGATAGAAAAAAAAAACAAAACACCAAAACAAAGCAACCATGACACTGAGTTTGATCTCTTTGCAGCTTCACATATTTTTTGGAAGAGAAGTTTTTAAATGTGTGTAGTTAAGAGTCCTTTGGGGTTGAGTACTTTTCCAAGTACATAGTTCAAGTTCTGCCTTTGTAGGAAAGGCTAATGTCAACAGATAATCTGAATGACCTTGCTTTGTTATCTGACATTGGATAGAAGAGTACATAAGGGGTAGATATTCAGAGCTATTCAGAATAGAGTGTGGGATCACAATGGCTGTAGTTTTTGAATCCTGCATTATTGTTAGTGTCTTAAAATTATCAACACTTCATTTGGAAAAACAATATGGAGATGCACCTGGAATTTAGTGGAATTAATCTGATGTAGTCTAATGCTTATTTGTTCTAGTCTGCTTGACATACATAATGACCTCATCAGTTTGATATTATATATACTTGCAACTTTGGTTCTGCTTTGAGAACTTGAGAGAAGAAAAAGAAACTGTGACAGTTGCAGGTTCTCTTGTATTTATAACTGATGTTCCAATACTGGTATCAATCTTATTTCAGCTGTTCCAATATGCAGTGATTTTATTGTTTGATAGAAAAAAAACCAACACCACTGAATTGTCTTAGTATGCTACCAGAAATGTAACATTCTTTTCTTGGGGGATAATATCTGCTCACTCTCATTTCATCTAAAAATACCCCATTTAAGTCCAAGTCTGGCTCAACACAGTAAGAGCTGTGGCTCTTGGCCAGTTGTGTAGGTTTGCTTTGGTTGCCGTTTTTAAGCTCTTGATTGGAACACCTTTTTCTGCGAAGGAACTAGTTTAAAATCTTCAAAGCAATTTGATACAGGTTTTTTGAATGCTTGTCATTTAATATGAAATTGTGAAATTTATATGTGAAATGCTCACTATTAAATTTCTGTGCAATCTTCTAATTACTGTACAATAAATGCCTTGGGGTTTTTTTTTGTAATTTCTATAATGTCTTGGCCTAGATTCTTCTCACCAATATTTTTCAATTGCAATTTAAAAAAAACCAGAATACTTTATCAGTGTAATATTTCATGAGAAGAAGCCTGTCGTACATATTTGCTTCTTCCAGTCCAAACGTGTTTTCTGAGGCTTTGTTGGTTTTGGTTTTTTGAGACTAATGGGAATGGTTATTTTTTTAAAAGTGCTGTTGAAGATGGAGGGAGGTGGGAGAGAACTGCTTGGAGAAATCTAGTTATTTTGTGGCTCCTTACTCTTCCTTTTATCAGATGGAACAAATATAAATTTTATTTCTGCTAAATTGTATAAAATTAGTAGTCTTAGAAAATTAAGTCTAATCACATGAAACAGAACTGTATATGTCAGATTGATGTACTTTGATACCAGTTATTGGTATTGATATTCTCTGCTGTTCCCAGGATAAGATGATGCTTGGTGAATGGTCACTGTCTTATTCTTGGGTACCGTAGGGGTAAGAAGGACTCTTCTTGCCGTGGTGGTATAAAGAATATTCAGATTGTGATGGTTTGCTTGGGGAGGGGAGGTGGAATCCTGTAGGATTTCTGTGTTTTACAGGACACTGAAGTTGTTTTGGTGTTAGATTTATGGATTGAGTTGTTTTTCCTTTCTGTTGAGTTGTGGAGTCTGGTATAACAAACTTAAATGTTTATTTTCCGAAATATCTCTTCAAGACCCTTGGATGTAGTTTTCAAACTCTTTGAGTAAACTTAAGGAAAAACTTGGAGTTAGGTTCAGCTTGTGAGGCTCTGAGCTACTACTGCAGAGCTGAAAGAAGCTTCAGCTTTTCTGGTTTAAAAAACAGAGAAGGAATCACACTTCGCTGATACACAAAGAACAGTGCTCTGTTTCCACTTCTTCCAGCAAAGCAAGTGTCAAGTGACACAATGCAGTGTAAGCTGATGACACTGCCTGCTGTAACCAAAGGTTCAGCTCTGGGCTCCTGTAGTGCTACTCCATCCCTGCAGAAGGCTGATTCCCCTTCCAATTACCAGTAAGCTAACTCAGCCAAAGAGACCATTTCTTTGCCAGTTTACTGATGTTGGCCATCTTTATGTGTGGTCAGGGTGGTGAAAGGGTGAGATGGGGTCGAGGACAGGCTGCCTGGCCAAATGGAGAAAAGAGCAGAGGGAGCTGTTAGATCTCTCTGAAGTTATGCAGCCCAGCCCCAGCCTTTCCTTCTTTCCCTGCAGAGATGAAGCTACTGGGAGGTAATTCAGCTGCTGGGTTTGTTTGGGTTTACTTTGCTCTGCTTCTCCACTCTCCCAACCCCTCACAAAAGAAAAAAAAAGTCCCAGTGCATTTTGGCACAAAAGAAGCCACTTCTTTGGCGCTCATTTGAGATGGGCTATAGCTGTAAACAAAAATTGGGGCTTGCTAGCAATGACTTCTGTCAAAAATGCATCCAGCACATCTGGAGTGAAGTTGAGAAGCTGCTGTCAAAGGGTTAAACGAGATTGAGTAATGCTGCTGTGCCATTTCTGGCCAAACAGGAATCTCTCATCAAACTGTGCCTGAGCTCAAACCTGTTTGCTGCAAGTGTTATCTTGGAGCCCTCAGTATTAACAGCTGCCTCTGATAATCATACTTGAGCTGTCAGGGTTTGTCCAGGGGGTTTCTATGCTTAACTTACCAAGACTCTTCTTTGAAATATACTAAAACCACAATTTCTACCTTGCAAGAACTGGCGTGGCACTGGGTTAATAGCAGTTAATAACCCTCCTGGCATCCAGTGAACGATGTGGCTGGTGAGAGTGCCATGCTGTACCAAGTTTTTCTGTTCTTTGCTGTGGATATGATGGCGGTGTTAGAAACAAGTGCCAGACTGCAGGCTGGCACAAAAGCAAGCTTAGTCTTTCTAGACTGCTGTGCAGCACTGATCCCCTGGTAATTCCTGTGACTTCATAACTACTTTCCTGTTTTTTAAGTTCAGACAAGAAAGGAAAAGTGGCGGTACAGCGGAAATGGTGAGATCAGCCATTTACAATAAGTGCACCAGGGGCCAAGGACAGCCATCTGCCGTTAACCTTTAACTGCTCTGAGCGCTGAAATTTACACCACTGCATTTTAGTTGACTTCTTAATTAATGTTGAATTGTTCTTGTCCCTTCAGTAATGGAGGCATTCACAGATGCTTTAAATATGAGGTTTAAATCTGCAATAAGAGGCTGCCTCTCCTGTGGCCTTGCCCTAGTGTCTGTCTGTACAGGCTTTTGTGCTGCTTGTCTGCCCTTGAGGGGCCAGTTCAGGCATCCAGTCAGGAAGAAGAAAAAAAAATAAAAATCCTGAACTTGGATTGTTCTTGTGATGTCTTGTAAAAGTACATCACTAGCTGATGAGACTGAGGCCTTGGCCTCAATATCTTACCTCCAGAGGGGAGCTCAACCCCTTGCCCTGCCTCAGGGCTGTTCCTCACAAGGCTGTGTGAGTGCTGCCAGTGGGGGATCTGAACCTCTAACACAGTGCTATGCATAAACCCTGACAGGTTTGGGGGGTGGGGGTTGTTTCAGCAGCACAGCACTAGCTTGGTTTTAAATCTGGCTTTGTCCAAAGGAGGCTTAGCTTTGGATCGAAAGGTATTGTTAGAGTAACTTGACAAAGTGTGAATTGCCAAAGACTACATTTTCATCCACTCATTTTAATGCATAAATTGCAACATTCAGAGATGCTGCTGAAACTTCAGATGGTAAAATGTTTGTTAGGAACATTTTCTGTTCTAGTTTAATAAATTAATAACAAGCATCCTAAGAGCTCTCAGCATATTCTGCTGTAGAAATGAGCTTTAAGTTTGTGTCTGTGCCACATGGATGAACAGACACTAAACTTCACTGTTGTGCTTCTCTTGGTCTGGTTATCAGAATACTGGTATTTATATTTCAGACTTTACCTGGGAATGATTGTGGTGACATCTTCAAAAAGGTTCCTTCTTAGAGGGAAATCATAGAGTGGTTTTGATTGGAAGGGACCTTAAAGGCCATCTAATTCCAATCTCCCTGCCATGAGATTAGACTGGATATTAGAAAAAAGCTCTTTACTGTAAGAGTGGTGGAGCACTGGAACAGGTTGCCCAGGGAGGTGGTGGATGCCCCATCCCTGGGCAAGGCCAGGTTGGATGAGGCCCTGAGCAACCTGATCTAGTTAGGGGTGTCCCTGCTTCTTGCAGGGGGTTGGACTGGATGACCTCTGAGAGTCCCTTCCAACTCTAATCATTCTATGATTCTATGATTCTATGATTCTATGATTCTATGATTCTATGGGCAGTGACACTTCTCACTAGCCCAGGTTGTCCAAAGTCCATCTAACCAGCTTGAACACCTCCAGGAAGGGGGCAGCCGCAGTTGCTCTGGGCAACCTGTGCCAGGGCCTCACCTCCCTCAGAGGTAAGAATTTCTCCCTGGTATCTAACCGGAATCTACCCTCTTTCAGCCTAAAGCCTATCACCCCATGGTTCTGTATGTCCCTCTCCCACCTTCTTGTAGGCCCCAAATGCCTACAGATGCCATTTGAAAGGCTGCAGAACTCTGACAATGATGTGGATACCAGTAACATGTGACACAGGAAGCAACATAAGTAACATGCTAGAAATTCTGTGGCTGAAACAACTTGGGTATTTCTAGGTGGAAACAG
The DNA here is from genome assembly GCA_013399135.1 of Heliornis fulica. Lineage (NCBI taxonomy): Eukaryota > Metazoa > Chordata > Aves > Gruiformes > Heliornithidae > Heliornis > Heliornis fulica. Next base: position 380,410 of record VXBZ01000835.1, read on the forward strand.
AAATTAGCCATTACTATATGAGCTGCTATAACTGGCATTTCCTGAGGCGGGTGACTAAGAGTTGGGATACTAGTTGTCTTAAGGACTTCTGCACTTTATATCCATACATTTGTAGTGATACACATTGTATCACTAAACCCAAACCCATTTATTGTAAATGAAGAGTTTTAAACAGTTGTATCTTTATATAATCAGCCTATAATTCCAAAATAATATCATTAGGCCTGTTGTTTAGAGCAGCTGTCTTTGAGTTTGTAGTTTTGATTTTTCTAGAACCCAACATCAAACTTGGCTGATTTTTGTTAGGATTTTTATCCAAAGTGTACTTCCACTCTTTAAGTTTAACTTCCCAAAATATTGTCTCTTGTGAAAAGTTATGCCCAAAGGACATTGGAGATAATTTCTGTGTTGTCAGATAATTTCTGAAAAGCAAGGAAGTTTCAAACAGTTCTTGAGGTCTCTGTAGCATGTGGCTGCTGATTAACAAAAATGGTTTTGGCAACAGGTTGAAGATTTTTGATCTCTAGCAACCAGAAAAAGAATTTAATCCATTAATTACTGTGAAACTAGGCTCTGGTGGAAATAACTTCTTAGAAGATGCCTCATTTAAGCAATGTGTTGTGTACATCTGGGTATTTAGGATGGATTACAGCTGAGAGAATTTGGAGTCCTGTCATGTAGCTACTTCTAGCAAAAATTGTCTTTGACTTTAGAAAATACTTGGAAATAAGTAATTTTTTAGATAAGGTAAATTTTGTTGAGATCAGCATTTTTACAGGGAAGGAAGGAGTCATTTGATGTGACAAGTGAAGATTGATATTGAAGTTCAGAAACCCTTTAAGGACAGGCAAATAAGGTTAAATACCCCATCTGCATCTGGACCTTACTTTGTAAAGCTATTGCATGAAGGTGGACATCCTTTCTGAAAGGGAAAACAAAGATGCCATATGAGAGCATGAGATCCCATGTAAAGCTCGTAAAAGCGTAGAGCCTGCAAGTGTCTGATCCACGTTAAACATTAAGTGACTCATAGGAATCCTGTCTGGCTGGTTCTCTGCTTCAGTGTTTCACACACTGAACAGCAGAGAATAAGCATCTGATTCTCCATGAATGTACCTAGCAAACAAAGAAAGCTAAATATCAGAAACAACAGTGAGTTCCTATTAGCTAATCACAAGTAGTGTATTCTGAGGCTTAAGTGAACTCTAAAGTAAAAAGTCAAGCTGAAAAATGATTTCTTACTTCATTTGGTAAGAAAGCAATGCATAACAATGACAAGGACAAGAGCAACTTGAAAACAGTGATTTCACTATATTTACTGATTTGAGCTGGTATTTTTTTCATTATTACAGTAATAGTCTGCTCCTCCTTTTGAAAAAATACATGGAGCAGACGATGTAAATCCTACCATTGTCTGTAAATCCTACCATTTCCTTGGCTCATTCCTTTAGCCTGCTTCTGCCTCTGAGTGATGTGAAAGAAATTTCATTTCAGGGCTTTTTTAGGGGGGTGGAAGATGAGTTTAAAAAAAATTTAATTTCTAAAATGGATGCCTTCTAAATTAGGCTTATTCAGAGGATTGTATTTTGCTCGTAAAGAAGGAGCAGGGATGGATAGAATAACTGTGGTGTAAGGACCAAAATAGTCAAAGTAAATGTCATGCTGCAAAGCGGATATGAATGGCCCTTTTGTTACCCCTTCATAATTACCTGCAGGCTATGGCTGATAACATGAGTGGCTGGAGTTTATGCAAAGATGTGACTCAATTTCTGCACTACAGCCAGTGATGGTGCTCAACTTTTCCTGACTGGTGCAGCACCAGGATGGAGTAGACCCCAATTTCCAGTGCTTTGTTTATAGGAGGAATATCTGATCAGATGAAAGACATATTCTGTATTATGAGCTGTTGCCAACTGAAACTGCCCCAGTATTAAATAGCTAAATGATAATCTGTTCTTATGTACATGCTGAGTCCATCTCTTAAGTTCTGCTTATTATAAGGTTACTCATACTACAGAACTGTTGCAAACAACCACAATTTATTATTAGTTTTTAAGATGCTCAGTATTTTAGTCTGAGTTTGATTTTTAGCAGTAAGTGCTTGTGGTTTGAACAAATGGCTTTCAAAAATCAGGCTTTCCTTTGCTAGAATGAAATTAACATGACCTATGTATGACAGTAAAACACATTTAAGTGTTTCCTCTCTGTTTTATGCTCTCTAAATGAATTTTATTTAGTCTGGTCTAATAAAATGCTTTTTAGAAAAGCATCATTATGTTTTTGTGTTTGACACTTAAAGCTCTCTTTCCATATGTCTTGACTCTTGGAATGACCTGTTTACAGTGTGTGTTGCTGGTAAAACTGGACATCTGTTTTACAGCACTCTGGTTCCGAGCCATTCCCACATTCTGGTTCCAAGCCATTCCCACATGCCAGTTCTACCTGGGACAGGTGCAGCTGCTGCCCTTTGTGTAATCCTCAGAGCTGCCTGCCCACATGCTGCTGCGAGGTCCTTGGTACCAGCGTTGTTTGGGCCTTCTCTGAGCAGGGACCATGTTACATCTCAGCATTGAGAGGGAAACATTCCAGTCTGGTTGCTGTATGTTTGTGTCATGGGAAAACTCCCACAAAACAGCCCAATTCCCTGAGATATCATTCAGGACATAGAAGAGGGTTGTGTCTCTGCCTTTGCATCGCACTAGTGCTTTGCGTTTTTGGTTCCAGCAACACCTAATTCTTCTGAACCTGTTAATCGGTAGAAGATAAAAGTCTTCATACAGGAAAAACTTTGTGAAAGATCTGGAAACATTAAGGATGAAAAAATGAGTGAGGGTGGTTTGTTAAATGATGGAAGCTTGCTAAGAAGTTGGATATACCACAGAGCTCCTGGAGGAGGTGATAATGCTGCATGGGGTGTAGTAAGCAAATGTGGTAGGTAGCTTGTCTGATACGGATGTGATATGGCTGCCCAAAATTAAAAAAAAAACAAACCAACCAACCTGAGCACACCCATATATTGCTATTTAAATATGAACTTCTCAGTATTGTTTTTTGTGACTTCTGTACTTTTTGGAGTTGTACTAGTTTTGCTTCCAGGAGTGTGGTGGTTTAAAATATGAACTGGGATATGTGGATGACTACCAAATGGACAGTGTTAGTTTATGTGGACACATGTACCCAAAATATGGTTTCTGCCACAGTTTGCTCTCTTGCATCACGTAGGTGTCAAAGGACTTGTAGCTCTTCAACACAGAGGAAGAACTTGCAAAAAGTGAGTAGGGCTTGTTGGCCTTTATCTGCAGGCAGAGCTCGGGGTTCCCACACCAGAGCCACCTCACCTGGCCAGCAGCAGGACTGTGCTGGGAAACCCAAAAGGTTCGTCTAGTTGCACTCTCAAGAAATGAGAATAGCCAGTTTGCCATAAAACTGCATGCTCTTGGATTTGGGGTCTGCAGAGGAGCTGCAGCATGCCTGAGGAATACCCACCTATTCCAGCTTGAGAGCTGCTCATAACCAGAGCTCCTGGAGGTATCTTGTGGCTTTCTCACAGGAAGGTTTGGTGTAGATGCATAGCCAGGAAGGTTGGTTGCTTGTGTTCTTGGTAAAAATAAATTTTTTGTTCATTCAGGGATGTGAACTTTCTTAGAGCTTCCTGCTTTCAAAGCAGAGCAATGGAAACTGTTCAGATGTTAATGTGTCTTCACCCTTGTTGGCGGTTTTGTTGACTGTAGGCTGGTCTGTTTGCATCTCAAGCTGTAGCAAAAACAGCTGGTTGCCAGGAAAAGTACTCTTAAGGTGTAACTGGGCCGAACAACTGCCAGTAACTCAAAGATGAGTGGCAAATTTAGTACTTTATTCCATTCCTGACTTGGTCACTTTTTTGTGTTGAAACTGTTATTTGCTCCAAACCTCTACTTGGGCCTCTTCTTTTTCTATTTAGTTGTAGTGGGCATACCTCACCTTCCCAAGTCCTTGATCTAAGGCATGTGTTCCCCTCAACTTGCTTGTCTCATTTCCAAAATACCTGAAGGATTTTAAGCTGCCTTATCTTTCACAGAACAAGAAATATCTGAGTCTCCTTCTTCATGCTGATAGTTTTTTGGTTTTGTTTAGAGGTATACTGCCTTGATATTGCCTTGGGCAAAGCTTTTGTTTCTCCCTAAAGCTGCCATACTCTCATGGTAGGGAGAATGTTTTGGTTAAAACTCAACTTGATTTCTCTGGCTCCTACAGTAGATTCTTTCAAATAAGAAAAATAGGTGCACAGTCATTCTACCTGATATTGGCATGATTTAAGTTGATATGAAGACCCTCTTGAGTCTGACAGCTACATGAGGATGATCCTTATTGTTAGATTTATCTGGATAAATGAACAGTGCCAAAATTGCTCAACCTTGTATGCTCCCACTTGGTTTTGAGCTCTCAATTTCTGGTATTGATTTTTCAGCTAGAATGTTGTAAAGCATAAGCTAGTGGGCTGCTGGGTATTCCAGGCCAAAGCGTGTGCATACCTCTCTAAATTAAATACTGGAGGTGGCCTTAACGGGATTATTCAAGTGGTGTTTCCCTGCACTTGGATTTCAGGCCTTGGTAACTTTCATGAGGAGACCTTTGTACCTGGAGCTTTGGTTCTCTTGGATCTTGGATAAAAGTGTGCAAAGTGAACTGCCTGTCAGCCTGACAGCTTCGTGTGCTCCTTAACCATGTGAGCACCTTACTCTTCTCATTTTAGGGTGGCAGTCTCTATGCAGCTCTTTGTGAATGTAGTGTTCAATGGGATACAAGTCTGTCTGGATTATTCTGTTTGTGAAACTATGAGGGATCACACTGAGGCACGGGGTTAAACACCTGTAAAAAACCAAAAGGGCTCAAGAGTAGTAGAAAACAAACAAACAAAAAAAAGTAAAAAAAATTAGTAAGTCAATGTCTTTCTATTTTATTTTAGGGTTTTAGTCCCAGACTCTGGCAGTCCTCAGTGTATTCTGATCTCATATGCCCTTTTCTCAAGGAGCTGTTTTAACTAAACCCAAAAGTGTGGGCTGTGGGCTGTGACACTGGCCTCTCAGGAGCACTACCCAAGCCCTGAGTGCTTCCAGAGGGTCAGCAGCAGGGGCCAGCCCTTGAGATGTTTTATTAACACAGTGAGCTGGAAGATATCTGGTCCAACAGGGAATTTTTCAGAATTACATTAAGGTACAAGTATGCAAAACAAGGAGCAAATAAAGAGGGGGAAAAAGAAGAAAAGCTCCCAAGTGTGTTTGTACACTCGTTTAGTAACGGACAAGGTTTACTGGAAAGCTTTGGAAAATCCCATCAGGAGCTCACGGCATGAAAGCTGAAGCTGCTTTGGTAGTTGACCTGCTTGCAAACCCACTGTGTGCTTGTACCCCGGTGTGCTGGGGCACAGCTCAACTCACTGCAGCATCCACCTTTTCAGCATCAGATGTGTCCTAGTGACACCGACCGCTGCTCATCAGGAGTGAGATGACTCATCTCTCCTCCCGGAGCAGAGCAGGGTGAGCCCTGTCAAGAACTGAGCGCTCTGCTCTCCAGGGGATTTACCACGGAGGGCCAGGCGTGGTTTTCAATCTTAGCCCGCTGTCACGGCAAAAAGCTTCTAAGTGCTTAATGTAAACCTGCAGGAGGACTACTTAATACCCTACCAGTGTGTCAGGGTCCAAGTAACTGCTAAACCACTTAAACCGTAGCGCTTCAAAGAGGATCCTTCCCATGCAAGGTCAAAAATGAAAGTATTTCTACTAAAGGGCAGGCCCTTGATTCTAACCGACCTTTTTCAGCTGCAGAGTAATTTCCTATAGTTTACTGCAGATGGGAGTTCATCATATTAAAAATACAACAAACCTAAAATCACTCCTTTTGATGAGTCAGACCTTCCTGCATGGCATGCTTCTGGGTGCTCATTCCTGGTGTCTTTTTCCTGAAGAATGGTGTGTTATTCCCCAGGCATGCAGTGAGTATTCCCTACCACAGGACAGGCTGCTCTTAGTGTTGGCTTGGGGTCAGGCTGTGGTGAGGGTGACCGGGGCAGACAGGGACCTGCTGTAAAGGTGAGGTTTTTCCTTGTGGAAAAAACCACGTGCAGGTGTATCCCTGCCAGGGAGCAAACTCATCTGCTGTGTAGCAGCTAATGGAAAAAGTCCAAGTGATTTTGGGGTGGTGTGCTGTCACTGTCACTTTCTCTGGTGCATCCTAGCAGAAGGCAGGGGATGCAGAGCGAGTGTCGAGCTCCTGGTGTGCGCAGGGGCATTGACAGCATAAGCCTGGGCATTGGCAGCCGCAAAGCTGCCGTAGCTGCTGCTCTCTCATTCAGCGCAAGCCTCCTGTGGCTTATATTTGCATCAACAAATTAAGTGTGAAAGCAGCGTTACAGCAAGCTGGAAACGGCTAAAAATAAGCTCCATTATCCGCAGAGAGAGCAGCTCTCCCTTTCGCGGTCCTGCCTGCCGCTGGAGCAAGTGGAGATTGATCTGTCTCATGTCTGGGGCTCGCCTTTCATAAAAGAAGGGCTGTGGCTTTAAGCGATCGCTGGCTGCCTGTGCCAATTGCAGAAGCTGCAGTATCTGCCGCTGTCGGGAGCGATCGGCACGGAAGCAGGATAACCTGCGGAGACGAGGTCCAGCGTCGCTGCTCGGCCACCGCTGGACCAGCCAGGCTGGCGGTGCCACCACCTGCGCGACGCCGATGAGTGCCGGGGGGCCGAGCGGGGGGCTGCCGGAGCTGGAAGATGGGCTGCTCTAGCAGCAAACTCTGCCTCTATTCGCAATGTGCTGCAGCAAGGGTAATCGAGGGTTGTTTCACGGCGCCTTTTCTGATGGCAGGGAGCTGGATGGGAGCTTGGCCGTGACCAAGGGGAAGCGTCCTGGCAGTGGGGAGCCTGGACCTTGTCACCTTTGTGCCGTGGGTGTGAGGCGCCGGTCACCGAGCTGCAGAGCGGCTCTGCTGTGGCGGTGCCTTCGCATCTCGCCGGGGAAGGAGTCTGGGGCAGAGGGGCCTGGCTGGCTGCCTTCCCCCGGTGAGGCAGAGCAGGGAGATGGGTGTGCTTCTGCTGCTTCTGAGCACAGGTTCCCTGTGATTCTCACAGCAGAAGCATCATCAGTGATCATCATAAAACTGAGAGCTGTGAGCAGCGGGGTGGGCTGTGTTCAACTTGTGAACAGGGCTGTACTGTTCCTTCGTGGCAGACCACGCATTTAGCAAAGTTTTTGGTCTTGTGTTTGAGTATGCTTAAGATAAATATTTAATGCGTGCCTCTCTCATATCTGTATACATTTGTGCCCTTGACAGCTATCAGTTCATTTGTTCTGGAGGCTTTTGTTGCTACACCCATTATAAAATACATAAATAATGTCTGCAAAGTAGGGTTTTAATTGCAGTGTTATCCTGGAAAAAAGCTATTCTTTGTTTTAAAGTGTAACTTCCTTGACAACAGAAGGACATCTGTGTATTTTGTAACAGCAGCACTGTTATCCTAAATGATTCATATCTTGGCCTCTTGCTCCTGCCTCTTGTTTTCCTACAGCACGCGTGTAAGTTAATCATTGGAAGGTGCCCTGCTCACATCACTGGTAACCAAATGTTTGGGTTTGTTTTTGTTTGTTTTTTTTTTATCCTCTGCAGAGGGATGAAGCACTGAAGCAGCGTAAAGAGTTATCTCAAGAACTAGTTAACCTTCGAGGAGAACTAGGTAAGAATTTGCTTTTTGTATTCTTTATGAGAAGAGAAATGCAGCAAAACCGATGTGCAGAAAGACAGATGCCCTGGTATTGTAATGGCAGTCACTGAATTCCCAGACTGAGTTCTGCTCAGATGCTTTAATCGCTGCATTTCTCTGGAGCCCTGACAGTGTGACCCCAGGTTCACCGAATTCCTGGCACTGACGTGACTGCGCTAGCAGGGCCTCCTTGCAAAACACGCAGCTGGTGACCGAAGGCACTTACTGCCATGAAAACGGGAGTGTGGCTGACAGTACAAGTACTGGTGCTGCATCCCTGTCTTGCTGGTTAGCTGTTATCTAGAGGTGTCCTGGAGGAAACCCATAAACCTGTGAAACACACTGCAAAAGCTGTGTTTTGCCTTAGTGGTTCATAGGTGAATGAGTGTAAAATTAAGTAAAGGAAATGGTATCAGGCTAATAAGATTAAATCTTTGAAGGCATCCTAGTGGGCAGACATAATGTGAAATTGAGCTGTAATGTGCAGGGGCTGGTTTTGCCAACTTTGAACCTTGATTTAACTGCGTTTCATGGTAACTTCATGTAGCTCATTTGAACTCAAAGCAGAATCATCTCGTGGAGTGCAGAAAGTCATTTGGTGGGAAATGATGGCCCTTGGAAGTGAAGTTAGATTTATAAAAGCATACTTCTGTAATGATGAGGCCCCTTTAAAAAGAAAGAAAGGAAAAAGCTTTGAAAGCAGAAGCAATACGCACTGGAGCTGTTTCAGATACATTGCTTATTATTGAAAAATTGGAAATGTTGATTTTCACATGCTTTGGAAGCTGAGTATTGTCTCAGCCAAACTTGAGTGTGAATGTAGGTATTGTTACGTGCAGGTGGGTGTATTTAATGTTCAGATTTATCTTTTTAACACTGGTTAATAAGGTGGGCGTTCCCTGGCAACTACTCAGGGTGGGGAATGTGGGAGGGATGAGTCTCCTCATCCCCCTCAGCTGAAGGAACAGAGAACAGCATCTCTACTTGTCACTATTACTGTCATCCAATTTAGAGGCTTATGTTAAAATGCAGCTTTGAGAGCTTTATTTGATGCCACATAAAATTGCAAATGTGTGAATGGGGAGTATCACAAGCAGAGAAAGCCTTGCAGCATAAATAAGTGTACAGGAGTACCAGAGACACTGCAGAAATGTGTAGCACTTTTGTTTCTTGGAAGCTTTGTATCAAAAAGCACAGAGGCTTTTCCAGAGCTTGCTGCATCTGTCAAGCTGCAGCTTATAACCTTCCTACCAATGAAGCACTTGGATTGCAGCTGCTTCAGGCAGGTCTTGGGGGGGGCTGGCTTTGACAGACCCTTCCTCTGCCTCCCTCTGTCCTGCCCTGTGCCAGCACCGCTGCCCAGGCAGCCACACTCTGAGCCATGCAGTGAGCAGCCTTGGGCACCCACACCAGCTGAAAGCTGCCTGGCTGGAGGAGCACTGGTGCCAGAGTGGAGAAAGGGGAAGGAGCAGCAGTTGTGTCCCCATCAACTGCAGCTGGCCCCTCTCTCACGTGACGGCAGCGAAGTTAGAGTCTGGGTGCCTTGGTGGGGAAGTGGGCTCCTTGCCTTGCCACTAAGTGCTGTTACAAATGGGATCAGGTGGGTGGTCTGTACATACCTGTGACTTTGAGGACAAGCCCGTTTGTCCACCTGACCCCAAACATCCTTGGAGAAGGGTTGCTGTCAGAGCTGAAAGCCTCTGCTCTCCCTGTGCCTGCACCTGCAGTGTTATCTTTCCTTTATCAACCTAGGTACCATGTTTGTCACTTACCAGGAAAGGGAAAGTTCTGCTCAGGCAGACCAAAAGCTAGCTGGCACTTTTGCCCATTCCTGCTTCGGGAGCTGTGTTTTTGGTGGGGTTTTTTTGTTGTTGTTATTGTTGTTGTTTTGATGGGGTTTGGGGGTTTTTTTTTTGAAAGCTTGGTTCTTTCTAAGGGTGCCTCACTCTTAATTGAGCTTCCTATAAACTTGTTACCTTCCTGCTTTGATTAACAGCCTGCTGAGCTCACATGCAGGACTCCTGTCACCAGAATATGCCACTCTGTCTCGCTAACAAGAGAAAACTGAAATGGAATTTGACGGATGTGTGATGCCCAAGTGCCCAGAGCTGTCAGCCGTGCTGGCTGCCGTGCTGCTGGAGCTGCTGTCAGCTCCTGTCAGCCCCTCCCCTCACGGAGCTGACCTGAACTGGGTCAGCCTGGCAGGAGCGTCCCGGCGGCAGCCCCCGGCTCCCTTCCCCTTGAGGTTTCCAGGCTGTGGGTTCAGTGAGGCGTTCGTGCCGTACAGCTCCTTTGTTGTACCCACGCCACACGCCTCGCCTCTCTGCACTTCTTTCCCAGCGTGGAAAGGGGGTGGATTTAATCACAGAAATTAAAAAGTACTTGGGTCTTCTGTGCTACCTAGCTCTAGAGACGTGCTTGTTATATAAAAAAAAAAATTAAAAATAAAGCAAGCCAGACAGACCTTATTTGTTGGCAAGGTGTGAGAAGAGTGTTCTAATGGTAGCTTCAGCTGGAAATAATCAGTTTAAATTCACACTTGCTAATCAGCTTTCTCTCACCCTGTTAAATGGATATAGCTGACTTCCATAGGCTGTTTTGGAGTAAGTGCTGTGGGCTTTGATTCCCAGTGTGATCCAGTTGTACGCTGGCTCCAAGTTAAGTAGTTTGTATCGTATGTTGGCCATGTGGACGTGTATCTATGTGTTGTGGAGTCCCAGCTGCTCTGTTTTCAGTTCCCATTGGTTTTCAGGTTAGGACTAAGCAATCCAGGAGGAGAACAAGGTGTGTCCAGCTTGGTGTAGGCAAGTTGCTGAGATCGAGAGGTCTGGTGCTGCTTGCACCCTGCACAGTTTGGACTCAGACTGAAACCAGATTGGCTTGCTGTCACACTGTGTTGCTGGGTTATTCCGTGTGACCCTTTCCACCCAAACACCTTTTTGTGTAGTGATTTAAATACACATCACACTCCCACAACTTGCCTTTGGCAGTGACAGCGTGGCTGCACAGAGCGTGGGGAAGATGGGTACCGGACCCTGCGCTGTGCTCTCAGGAGCTAGGAACATGTGTGAGGGGCAGTAATGAGGGTGTGTTTGGGGATGGGCTTTGCTGAAGGAGTTCAAAGTTGGGTTCTGGACTTGGTTTCCTCAAAATCTTCAGCCACAAAGGCTAAACTTTGTGGTTTGAATGCAGAAGCCTTGGGTCTGGGATCCAGGAGCAGGTGTGGATGTCCTACTTGTCACCCATTTCCCTTGTTAAGATGCAAGCTAGTGTATAAATTATTTCTAGTTACTTGTTTAATTATGTAAGTAGAAATTGCAAGAGCTGCACGTTTCTTCAGAGGTACGAAACTAAATTAATTGCACTCTAAATTGTTTTGGAGCCTCTCTGTGCTGGTGCTGGATGGGCTGTGCTCAGCCTGTGCTCACCCTTTCAAAATTGCCGTTTATGAGCCCTTTTCAGCGGGCCTGGAGAGGCTCGAGTGTGTCCTGGGCAGCCGAATGCCGACCCCCTTTCTCACTCTGCCGTTTGCTGCATTGCAGTTGATAACATTTTCCTCTTTAATTGACCTTTAAGAGGCTTTGGAGGTTGGGATTAAGAGACTGCTGTGTTTTACAGACAGATGGAATGAATGGTTCAGTTCTGGGTCTGGTTCTATTCAACATCTTCATCAATGACCTGGATGAAGGGATCGAATGTTCCCTCAGTACGTTTGCGGATGACACTAAGCCGGGAGGAAGTGTCCATTTGCTTGGGGGTAGGGATGCTCTTCAAAGGGACCTGACCAGGCTGGACCCATGGGCTGAGACCAACGGGATGAGGGCCAATAAGGCCAAGGGAAGAGTCCTGCCCCTGGGACATAACAAACCTGTGCAGTGCTACAGGCTTGGGGCAGAGTGGCTGGAGAGCTGCCAGGCAGAGAAGGACCTGGGGGAGTTGGTTGACTGCAGAGTGAATATGAGCCAGCAGTGTGCCCAGGTGGACAAGAAGGCCAATGGAATCCTGGCTTGCATCAGAGACAGCGTGGCCAGCAGGTCTGGGGAGGGGATTTTGCCCCTGTACTCAGCACGGGTGCTGTGTCCAGTTCTGGGCCCCACACTACAAGAATGGACATTGAGGTCCTGGAATGTGTTCAAAGAAGGGCAACCAGGCTGGGGAAGGGTCTGGAGGGCAAATCTTATGAGGAGCAGCTAAGGGAGCTGGAGGTGTTTACTCTGGAGGAGACTGAGGGGAGACCTTATCACTGCCTATAATGACCTGAAAGGAGGTTGTAGAGAGGTGGGTGATGGTCTCTTCTGCCCAGTGACAGGACAAGGGGAAATTGCCCAGGCTGCACCAGGGCAGGCTCAGATTAGATGCTAGGAAAAAGTTCTTCACTGAAGGAGTTGTGGGGATGTGGAACAGGCTGCCCAGGGAGGTGGCTGAGTCACTGCCCCTGAGTGTATTTAACAGATGGGTAGATGAGGTACTCATGGATATGGTTTAGGAGAGGACAGAACTTGATGGTCTTAAAGGTCTTTTCCAACCTAGTGAGTCTGTGAATGGGATTTGGTTTTCAGGTTTTAGTGATCCTGACACATCCTTAATAGCAGGTAGACATGGTGAACAATTACTTGAGGCAGGGCCTAGCCTGTCACAACTCGTAGGCTTGCCTGCTCTAGTGTTTGTGGCATTGGAGGATGGGGTCTTCCTGGCAGATACCTCAGTGCTTGACACATGCATTCAACCCTACACACATAACTGCAGCTCAGAGCGTGCTTTTTGGCCTGCCTGCTCTGTTTCAACGTGCCCAAGGACAGAAATATGAAATGTGGCTTAATGGCCCGTGCCGTTAGTCTTAGCGCCAAGAGAAACTTGGTTGTGAACTTGAAAGCATGTTTACATACAGGAACCTCTCCAGAACATGAACTAATTATTCAATAGCAATTAAAAAATAAAAGATGGTATAGAGCCTTTGTGGCTGCAGTAGATGTACTGCACAGCAGAACATATGTGATAACCTTGCAGGGTGAAGCACAAAGTAAGAGCAATAAAGTGTTCTGTGTTGTAACACCGCTAAATACCTGATGGTCTCTGGTAATTGTCTCCGGTTCACATCCCTCACCTCTGTGAAAGTGCTGCCAGTTTACTGCCCTAGTGACCTCTGCTGCAGACTTCCAGACAGTCTAATGGCTCTTCATAAATCATAACTAAACCAGTGAGTGACTTGGTCAATTTTATGAGGACTGTTGTTGCAAAACAATTCAATTTGCTATTAAAAAAAAAAAATCCATTATACTTTGTTTTCTTAGATAGTCACCATGGTTATGATGACTTTGGGGGAATGTAAACTGAGAAAGGGTTTTATGTAAGTGGTTTAGCCCTAAGGACTGAATTGGATGATGAATTGTTTTATAATTACAGTAAGAAAATGCTAAATTTTGTTAGAAGGAGATGCTGCACACTTGTAAGGTCTTTTCTTGGCTACTTTTAATGAAAACACAAAATAGATTTCTTGGGGGTGCTAAGGCAACTTTTGTAGTCTTGTCCTTCAGCTGGCACTGTGGCAGGGGCTTACTACATGCCTGGTTCCCTGGACACCCCTTCTGCAGGCATCTGGTATATGGGTCTGGGACGTACAAAGCTGTGCCACGAAACACCCGAGATGCAAGTGGCCATACAGCTACAGCTGAATGTGAATTCTGCACATCAGACCCACGTTTCTGATCCAGAGATGTGCTGTTACCAAATCTGAGAGACTTCCCATGACTGCCAGATGTTGTGGCTCTGCCCAGACCACCAGGCTCCTCATTTGTAACAAACAAGAGGAGTTATGAAGCCTGTAAACACAGATTCTGTAAGTAATACTGTAGTAATACAAGGAGAGATACAGCCTGTGTCTGTTAGAATGTGTGGCATAAAGAAGATGGGGAATTGTGGAGGCAAGGGCTTTAAGAAGGGAAAGGGAGCACAGGAGTTGAGCTCTAAAGCTGAGACCTGCCCTTCATGCACCCCTGAAGCGTGGGAGAAACCAAAGGAGGGACTTTGTGTGTGCTGCTGGAAGAACACATGTTCCAGTCAGAGATTTTTCTTCAAGAGGAAGCACCAGTTTTATGAGAACTTTCGCTGTGGGTAGCCGTTGAGTTTGGTCCATCAGGGGTTGTGTGGCCAACGTAAGGACTGAGTTGCCTGTTTCCATGGCTCAAACCCTTGCCCTTCCTTAAACCGAGGCGCTGTATAGTCTTGAGATGATTCAGGCTTGGTGGTGATAGGGCTGTGCAAAATACTTGCTGCAGACACCTGAGTCTCAGGTATGGGGACAGTTTTGGTTTGTAGGACTTCTCCTAATTTCAGATTGTCAATTCCTCAGTTGGGGCTTTTGCTGAGACTTCACGCGTGTGGTCTCACACCAACCACCACAGCACTACTGGAAGCTTACCAGCAGTGTGCTGGTGCTGCTCCTGGTCAGGCTGGTGACCTGCAGGGAGCACTGCAGCCTCCAGCTTCGCCGAGGCCAGGCACTACCTTGGAGGTGACACAACACTCAGCTGCCAGTGCAAGTTGTCAAAGCTTTTGTTTGCCCTTGTAACATTCCTCATCTCATAAACAAGCTGCGGACTAGCCAAACGAGAGCTGATGTGTCTGGTTTCTTTGACAAAGGTGTGGTTTGCTGTTTGCTTTTTTCTGAAGCCTTTTTGCATCACCTGAAGTTGTGTGTGCTGATGCTTAAAGATAAGACCATGATAGGCAGCACATTCTTTTAGCTGGATGGAGGCAAGCAAATTGGATGCTTGCTCCTTCCTCTGGCTTTAAAGGAATTGGAGCATTGGAAGCATTTTGCTACCTTTATCTCAAATGAGGCATGTGAGCTGCTTGCCTCCCAGCTATAACCCCTTTGCCCCGCTGGAGATGGCCAGAGCCATTCTGTGTGTGGTTGGCTTTGCAGTCTCTCCTTGGCTCACTGCCTGGGTCTTTGCATGGTAAAACACCTGCAGTCTTTCCTCTTCCCCAAAACCACAACAGCATGAGCATATGTAACAGCATTACACCACTGCAGCGTGATAGAGTTGTGAATATTGCTTTTCCCATTTTTTTTTATTCCTAAGGAAGCAGTTCAAATAAGTGTTTGGAACTAATACAGATAGGGAAGCAAAAATTCTTTCTAGGTGATGGTATAGAAAACTCTGAAATCTGCTTGGGTGGCAGAGAATGTTGTGGTACGTGTCAGTTGAGCCTTCAGTTGCATCACTGCCGGTCATGGGATGAACAGCTTGGTTTAAATCTGCCCTGGTCAGCAAGCCTTTGACACAGACCTAGCACAGAGCTAAGCCTGCTGTTAACACTAAGTCAGGTAAACACACGTGCAGTTCCGTTTCCTTGCTGCACAGCTCACTTTTACACTTTCTAGTTCCACTGCTGGTTCCACAGGATGGCAGCAGGGCCAAGACTTCTTCAGTTTCGTTGAGAGAGTGCAAGCATCATTCATGGAGTTATGCAGCAGCTCTTGAGGAGCCGTAGCAAAGAGGGAATCTGATCTGTGTAACTTGAGGCACTCTGCTTGCTGCTTTCCCTGAAGCTGAGCCCAGGACTGCTGTGGGTGTCTGTCCTTGAAGACACTGTAATTTATGGATCTTAAGGCTCCAACTCTGCTGTGATGAGAATTTCCTGGACTGCCTGTGCAAGCATCCTTGATTCTCCCTATGCTTTTACATGTGGTCTATACTGTTTGGCAGTGTGCCGAGCTGCTGTGAAGTGTGCCTGTGTATGGCTTCTCCTGTATGTGGTTCAAGATCAAGTCAGTGTTATGGTCAATTTGTCTCTTAAGCAGACGCTCGTCTGACTAATTTATTTTTAACTAGAGCACTGGGGTCTGTGTAGAAGTGGTTGTGCTTGAGGTCAGTGACCACACACTAACATTAGAGGTCCTGTTTCACCTTGCTGCCAGGCCATGGGTGCAGCTGGAAGCGCGTGAAGTCCTATTACCAGCAGGAAAGGGGTTCAGGCCTGGCTGGCTGGAGTGTGGAACGGTAATTTCCAGGTCAGAAGGTGAAGTTGCTAACTTTTGGTTTGCTGTTTAACCTGTAAATATGGGGAGACAAACCTAAGCAGTCGTCTTAGCTGGCCAGTGTTAATACAAATGTGGAGGGAGTTACACGGTGTTTATATGTTGTCCTAGTGCTCTGCACATCCTGCCCGAAACAGCTCGGTGTCGGTGTCGTATTTGAAGACCTTGGGCACGGGTGTATTGGCTGTACCGTTCTGACTGGTGGTTGACAGGCAGATGTCCAGAGATGTCAGGCTAGAACTGCTGAATGTTGAATGGCTGCTCTTCAGGACATTAAGGCTTTTTCAAATTTAGCTAAGTGGTTTATACATCAGAAAGTGAACTACTCTGACAAATACACCACTGAAATGGGATCAAATTAGGTGAAGTAGCAAATCCAATTAATTTTTTTATTGGAGCACTCCAGTGTCTCTCGTGAGACATTCATTCTTCTATGTCATGACAAACTGTCACACTTGTGCTTTCTGTGTGGGTTCCTGGCTTAACTGGATTCAATTAATTCTCAGCGTAAGAAACAGTAAATTTGATTATTTTTTTTTTCCAGAGATGTTTTCATGTGTCCTTGGAGGTGGCACTCGTTTCACAGAGAAATTGTATTGTCCTTTTATAGCCATGTTGCTGTGCAGAGTGCTTGCTATCTTTAATACCCATAATGAAGATGGTGTAATTAGCATTGAACTTGATCCAATTACCTTTTTTTTCCTTCTGATGTCCTCAGTAACCACTTCTGCAGCTTGTGAGAAATTGGAGAGAGACCGGAATGAACTGCAAGTTGCTTACGAGGGATTTCTGCAGAAGTTGAACCTGCAACACCACAATGATTTAGCTGAGCTGGAGGAGAGGCTTAAACAGTTTTACACTGCTGAATGCGAGAAACTCCAAAGCATCTGCATTGAAGAAGCTGAGAAGTACAAGGCTCAACTCCAGGAGCAGGTTTGTGATGTCTGCAGTTGGAATGTTCACTAGCAATTGCTCTCTGCCCTGCAGACTCCTGGGGCTTGCTAATAATGGAGTTATTTTATCTAATATTGTAACCAGTAAAAATATTACTACACTCAGCTGTGCAGATGGTGAGCTTTTGTTTAAACACAGTGGAGGTTCCTTGTGTTCTGGAGCTCCTCTGGATTATCTGAGGCATCTTAAGGTTTCAGATTTATAAAGACATGCCCAGCCTGTGACCTGGCTTTGCATCTGCTCCACGTGAGTGGCAGATGCATACCTCATCGTTGGTAGCAGTAAACTGTAAGGCATCATTCTCATCCGGTAGTGTTGCACGTGGCTTAGCTCCTCCTGTGGCCACCTCCTACAAGGAGTTAATACATAACCAACGGATGAGTACAGCTGTTAGGGTGATACTGTAAAGGAGGGTCAGCACAAGAGGGAGAGGAAATGATATTGTTTTATTGCAGGTGGACAACTTAAATATCACACATGAAAACTTTAAGGTGGAAATTGAAAACAGCCACTCGGAAAAAGTAGAGGAGCTGAAAAAGGAGTATGAATCCTCTTTTTCAGGCAAGTATTCAAGTACATAGGCTGCAGTACTGCTAGTCACAAAGATACTTTAGCTTTCTCATAGGAATATCCGTTTTTTTGCTCCTGGTGGTCAGCTGTTCTCAACAACACTGGCTGAATTCCTTCTTTTGGAACCAGACAAGTCTCGTTTCACATACAGAAATCACCATGATCCCGTTGTAGTCAAATGAAACTCGTAAACATTTTGACTGAAGATGACTTTGTCTTACAAGAACCAGAATAGCACTCTGCCTTCAGATCACAAGCTAATAAGTAATTGCTCCAACCCCTTAATTTTTCTATAAGGGACACCTCAGAAATTTGGGATGAGAAGGATTATGTGCTTCCCAGACTGCTGTGGGGATGCTGAGAAATATGACCATCTGCAGTGTACTGGGGCAAAGGTTGTTTTTTGGGGAGGGGATGGTGACTGTCCTCACTTTCAAATGGCATCGCATTGAACTGACTTCAGGGACGGTGGTTTCCATCCTACCCCAATCCATTTGATAGCCACTAGCTTCCAGTGAGACTTTTGCATCACTAAAACTTGTGATGCTTCCACTGCAAGCGGAGCAAACTCCTCTGTGTGGCATCTCCCAAGTACGGAGGGAAGTGTTTCTCAAAGTTTTGGGAAGGCACAGTTTGAACTCTTCCTGTTTCCCCATCAGAACTTGGCTTTTGTGGCTCCTGTGCTGAATTCATCCATTTGTTACACGTAGATAAGTGCTTTCATAATGTTGATCTGCTGTCAACTGATGAAATGGATCTGAAGCAGTGATAAATCTGCTGCTCCGTACATGCTTTGGATTGGTCAAGGATAACTGTTCTGTGTGGTCACTGACATGGCATCTGTGTGTGTGTGTACTTTTGTGCTGCTGCTTTTCAGAAAGGATTTTCGTGTCTTAATGTGGTAGTAAAGATGTGCAAAAATAATTTGTTGCAGAGCTCAAGAGTGCCCATGAATCTGAAAGGAAGTCGCTTGAAGATTCCTTCAAAGAGAAGCAGGAATTGCTAGAGGTTTGTTGAGGGTTGGGGCCATTGCAGCGGGCTGAAGCTTGGAGGGTGGTTGGAAGTGTGCACTGAATTCTTGGCCTAACTAGATGTGTCTCTTCATTTCAGAAAAAAATCGAGGAATTGAAATGTGAGAACGACTCTCTAGGCGAGAAGTTGAAGTTAGAAGAGCAGAAACAAATAGCCAAAGAAAAAGCCAATCTTGTAAGTTGATCTTCCAGAGTGGGGCAGATGTGTCGATCCCGTGAGCCTGGGTTTATTTTATTGCCCAATGGGAAAGGTTTGCAATCGAGCCCGACCAGGGCTCCCATGCTTACTAATGCTTTATGCCAATGGCTCCCTGCCAGAAGTGTTTCTCAATCACTAGTACTGTGTATTAACTGTACCGTTGCAAAGCTACAAAGCTGTTGAACACCTAAGTCAGTGGAGTAAGTTATGGTTGAAGACCTGTGTGTACACAGAAGTTGTGCCAGTTGTCTTCTAGACAGTCAATACTCTTCTACCATGCTGTAATCAGCGTGGGCTTCATCACTACTGCGCAGCTCCCCTCTTGTACTCGAGCCTTCGATGCATTTTATGCAAACATCAGTTCAGACTTGGTGCTGATTTATCTCTCTTATAACTTTATGTTGTCCTGCCTTTCCTCCTGAGGGTCAGAAATGGGCTCAGAGAGGTTTTTCATGCCCTGGGAGGGTTAGATGTGAACACACTCATCTTTCTGCTTACAGAAACAAACGGAATAGCAGTAATACCACTTATCCCACAAAGAACTTCCATGCTAAAGAACTCACTTAGGATGCCTCTAGCAGAAGTTACCCTGGTTTTTCACTGGAACATTATTTATTTTTCTGCTGGTGTTTATCCTGGTGGCAGGACAGAGCTGCTGCCAGGACCCTGCAACCCTGCTATGTCACTGTGGTAGGGAGGGAGGACACCAGCACAGATGCACACTGCACTTGGAGTTTGAACTGTATTCCAGAGGGATGTTCGGAGTCAAGTGCCTTCACATAGCTGCTTGTGCCCTTTGTGTCCTGATAGCATCAGACACATGAAAAGTTTGAGGCTTCCCTAGACAAGAATACTGAGTTGACCCAGGATATTCTTCTGTACTAAACACAGACTCCACACTACCAGAATTCCAATCAGCCCATGGAAGACAGAGGTGTATTCCCAACTTCTCCAGTGTTTTTTAGTGTCACTTGACATTCAGTTGTTAAAATCTTATGTAGGCCTTTCAGTCTCTCTAGCTCTGTGCTCTACTTCTAGTAGCTAAGGTGGCTCAGATTCAGATTCAACCTTAAAAATATGTTTTAAGACTGTAGGGGCAGAGGGGGGAAAGAAAAAAGAAATCAAAGATAATGTTTAAACTTCTCAGGCTCACTTTCCTCACTGGCTCCTAGATTCCACAAAAGGCAGGAATGAAGTTCAGATTGCCTGTCATTGCCTCTCTGGCAGCACAGCACATCCCAGCCTCACGTGCACTGTGTTCAAAAGTAGTAATTAAAGACTCATTAATGCCACAGTCCTTCCACAGGCAGGAGACTAAACAGTGAAGGTGGGGAGGTCCTTGTTACCTGGGCAGTGTACCAGCCCGGTCCCCGCGGGCATCGCCCGTCGGGCCTCTGGTTTCTGAAGTGGCAGTGAAGCTGTTCCTCAAGGCACCACACCAGGATTCTTTCCCAAATACACTAAACCAAACCGTGTCTGGTGTTAAAGAGAAGTTGTAGTTATGCAGTGCACTTAGTCACTGGTTGAGTTCTCTGTGTGCTCCACTTGGACTACCTGGAAATGGACTAAGACTCGCTTTATTTCTCTTTTTTATTTTGCCTGGTACTCTGCCTGTGAAGTGTAGGGAGTGTTTTCCTTGCAGAACACTCCTTTTTGGAGTTGTTCCTTGCTCTGGAGAAGAGGTCCTTGAGGAAACAGGGTCTAACCCTGCCCTGTGTCTCTCCTGGCCTCCCCACTACCAGGCATGGATAGGTGTACAGTGGTGCAACATCTGTACGTGCAATTGAATTTCTAGGCTTTATGAAAGAATAAACTTAAAAATAACTTTCACATTCTGCTTATGAACTAGCTGCATTCAGACTCAAACCAAGGAAAATCAGCTACAGTCCAGTTCATGCCTGTAAGTTTCTGGTGTTATTTGGACTACTCCAGCACCTGAAAACTCCTTGAATGTTTACTCTAATTACCTCTTGGGATGGGTTATGAGTAATATGAAATAAATTTTGGAACTCCTAGCCCTAAGGGGAGCCTTCAGGCTCTCCTGCAAAACTAGTTTGGCTGCGACAGCTCGAGTGCCTTCCCCTGGCTCCAACAGTTGTTCACGTTTGTGCAAAACGTTTTCTGAACAGCTTCTGAGGAACACAGCAACTGTCCACCTGCACCAACGGACACATGAAATCACAGGAGAACATGTAGCACATCTGTTGTGGTAATTCTAACCTGTCCAACTTGATTTTGTGTAAAACAAGTAACTGTTGTTACTGTATTTATTTTCTTGGTCTTTCTGTGTAGCAGAGAACTGGCTGATTGTCTCTGAAACGCAGGGTGCTAATGCAAACTCTGGAAATCTTTCAGAAAAACCCGCAGATTATGTATCTGGAACAGGAGCTGGAAAGTTTGAGAGCGGTGCTGGAGATCAAGAACGAGAAACTCCATGAGCAGGATATAAAGCTGATGAAGATGGAAAAACTGGTGAGTTTTCCTCGGGGTCCCGTAGGTTTGGGCTATCCCAGAGTTAAGTTCTGGAAATGAACTCGGGCTGGTCAGAGTTAGGGGTGAGGATTGGTTATTTTTGCCTGTTTAAAAGGAAACCTGACAAGATGATGGCACCTTGCAGGCACAATTATAAATGTAAAGAGGGGGAAGGAATTGCTGGATGCTGTAAATGACCTTTTAACCTTTAACAGCTACCGCTTTGCACAGACTAGTGAGACATTGGGTTTTACAGGGTTATCTGGGAGCCTCTTCCCCACTTCTTTCCTCTGCCCTCCCTTATCGCCCATACTCCAAGAAAAGCTCCTTCCCTGCTGTGTTTGCTGGAGTGCTACAGAAGATAGATTGCACTGTCAGGAAAGCACCAACATGGAAATGATCCTAATTAAACAAGAAGGAAGCAAATAAGAAATGGAATAAATGATGCCATCTAAGGAATGCTGATTAGCTTAGGCCAATCCCTTTAGCCGTTACCTTTAAGATGCTTGTTTAGCCATGTGGATTTGCTTCTGGTCTGTAGGTAATTCCACCCAGAAAGACAGTTTTGGGGTCAAAACCTGTACCTGCTTAGTGTGCTCCTCTCCGTGGCAGGGCAGGCTCTGGTGCTGGGTGGGGCCCTGGAACCCTGCTGCAATACTTGCTTGAGCAAGGCTTCAGCGGAGTGCGGCAAGAGGTTTGGGCACAAAGGAACACACGTGGGTCGGCTGTTCAGTATTGTACAGCATCTTACCTTCCCCAGTCTACAATTACTGGTAAATTAGTAGTAAAATGTCCTCTATACTGACAGATGTTGGCCCTTGGACCATCCAACTGCTTCATTGTTGTTTCCTTAACTTTTGCTATCCTCCCCCAGCAATGCAGGTAGAGATCTATACGCAGGGGAGCTCTTTAATTTGTCATGTTAGCATGTTCTTTCTGGGCATTCCTCTGTCTGCCACAGCTTCTACAACTGGCAGAGTTACTAGAATGTGCTGGTTAACAAGCAGACCCCTCATCTGGTCCTGCTTTGCTGGCAGCTAATCAGCATGAGTGACAAAACGCCAGTGTGACGCAAGGATATGATAGGTGGGATCCACTCAACTGTTACAAAAGGGTGAGGCAGGAGAGCAGGTCAGGCTCGTATTGCTGTAGTCTCTGCAACTCCAGGTTGTAAACATCTGTGCTAGCTTAGCTGGTAGCTTGAGGAGTGCATGGCTGGGTTTTATTTTAAACTGTTGCCTTTATTTTTGAAGCTGGAGAACAACACGATCTTGATGGATAAATTGAAGAAGGTTCAGCAAGAAAACGAAGAATTAAAAGCTCGGATGGACAAACACATGGAGCTTTCAAGGTGAAAAATAGTTGTGGACTTTTAGATGTTCTTAGGAGCCAGGGGAAGATGTTCTGTGAGGAGAGAAAGGTCTTTTTAAGCACTAGTGACCGGCATGTCGTAGTGCCCTGTACAAAGAACACTCCCCTTTCTTCCCCACTTGTATCTCCGCAAGTGTGTGTTCTTACAGAGAACAAGCAGGAGGCAAGGGCTCAGCATGTGATGCTTGTGAGCTGGTTTTACTTAGGACCAGTGGTTTTGATGTAGCAATAGCAATATGTAACCTGAATGAAACAGGCTGGAAGTTTTGACTTGAGCTGTTGTTAAATGGACAGCATCTCTGCAGAGATGAGCCTGCGACAAAGCCAAAAGGCTCCTGCTTGGCCATTTGAAGGCCTCTGATGAGACTCTTCAGACCCAGCATGACATTCAGATGCATTTTCTGCTCCTTATCTTTGTGCCTTCTACCAGTTTAAATCCAGCAAGGATGAGGATGAGAACATGCTAAATCCTCATGTTAAGGAAGCAGTTTAATTGTAAGCCAAGTAGGGGATTATGCCATTTCAAACCTTTAATGACTCAGTTGAATACTGAAGCCTCCAAGTTGGGTTTTGTGTTCTGATGTAAATCTTACACTTGCAGGCAACTTTCTACGGAGCAAGCTGTTCTACAGGAGTCGCTGGAGAAAGAATCCAAAGTAAACAAGCGCCTCTCCATGGAAAACGAAGAACTTCTGTGGAAGTTGCACAATGGCGACCTATGCAGCCCAAGGAAACTGTCTCCCAGTTCTTCATCTGTGCCTCTTCAGTCCCCCCGAAATTCCGGTAACTTCTCTAGTCCCACAGTATCGCCAAGATGACACCTCTTGAGAGAAAGTGGGGATTGCATTTCACTTGTGAACTGCAGGACTGATCCTAAGGTGACTCACACAAGCAGGAGCTATATTAGCTGACCATGACTAAGCGTAACTGGAAACCATTTGGTGTGAAACCGGTGGTAAGAGACTGAGGAGACAGGAGTAAGACGCTTGTTTTGTTCCTCCCCAAAAGACTTGTTTGACCTCTACGGACATTGTTGCACAAAGCACTTACGGAGCAAGGAAAGACTTGTTCGTTGCCTTTTTCACCCAACTCTACGACAAAGCTCAGGGGCTTAGAGATAAAGATCACAACCTTTATAAGATGTTCCTTATCACAGACACTTTTTTAAGGCTGTGTGTGTGCGTGCGTTGTGCTGTGGATGGAATGGATGTAACACACTGCGCGTGTGTCTAATGCTGCCTTCTTTGCTGTGTACGTAATAAAGGATAAAAACCGAAGACTATACATTGACATGTACTTCCTTCACAGCGATGTCAGTGCCATGCTTTTAGCAGAGTAGCCTCCCTGGGGACGGGTCAGTTTCCTTCATCTTTCTGGCTGCAGTTCAGTAGCAAACAGACATCAAAAGCTTTGTCACCTGACTCAGTGCTGTCTCAGCTGGCCTGAGTAGCCAACTTGAATTTTAAAACCAAACTAAACTGCAGCTGTGTTTTGTGTGGATTCTTGGTCTAGTGTCCGTGGGCAACTCCCCCACCGGTGAGGAGACCTTCTTTTGCTGCGTGCAGCAGCGTTTGGATTTCAAGTCAACAGGGTCACAGTCAGAACCACAGTAGCCCTCAAGGTCAGAAGCTTAGAAACCCTGACCTGCCATCTTCCCTGCTGAAAGGAGATCTCTTATGTCCCCAGAGCAGCATGGCCACTGCTGAGGCTGTCTGCTGAGGATGAGCTAGATGTAGATTTACAACCCAAAGAGAAAAATGAAGTAATGGTCTCTGGTGTGTTCTTTGCTCTGTCCTCGAGAAGAATCTCAAGTAATTTGTGAATTCCAGTGTGTCTGGTGCCACACTTTGCTTTTTTAAACATTAGCATCTGTATTAACATTCTTCAGGGTTGGCTAAATCCACCCGGTCAAGAGGAGGAAGGAGGCAGCTGTGTATTTCTCGTGCTATTCTGCTTCCCAATTCAGTTGCAGGGTGTCTGGCCATTTTATCTGGCAAAGGATCCTGTACAGGAGACTGTAGCGTGGGGGAAAAAACCCTACTGTCCTGGCTGCTGGAACGAGGCTGAGGGTGTGAGTGTTCTGGAAACATCTCATGATGAGCTTCAGCTTCAAGGTATCGCAGAGCCTTGCTAGATTCTCAGTCAGTGCTGTCTAAGGGGTCTGTGCCATCCCTGCTGAACACAAGCTCAACTTCCAATTAGTATTACAAAACTCTCTACGCTGTAGTAGCCTGGGGTTCTACTGTACTGCTTCCAGGGCATCGCTACACTGTTGGGGTAAATGGTATCTGCTGAGTGTTCCTGTTGTTTTCAGTAGCTTGGAGACAGGAATTAAAAGGAGGGGAAGTGTTGGGGGAACTCAATTGGAGAACAGCTTCAAACCATTTTACCCAAGACATGAAAAATCTTGGCTAGTAACAAGGAGTGCAGACATATAAACAAGACTGTTAATGGCGCTTGCAAGTAAACTTGTAAGATATTTAACTTGTGATTGACTATTGCATCATTAAATTTACTTAGCTTTCAATAATGTGCAGGTTAAGGGTGCCACTTCTATGGACTATTATGCTCTTTTAATTCTCTTTATGGCACTGTGCATATCACATGAGTGGTGTCAATACTTAAAACATTTTCCAAGGGTTTCAAATTTAACTGTGAAAATTGGCTGTGGGCTAAATCTCAGCTTGAAGTTATCTTGTAACTTCCTTATTTTCCATGGTCAAAGAGATTTGATCACATGTATTTGAGCTGAATACTGACAATAAATTTTTTTACTGATTTGAAGGGTTTTTCTCTTGCTTGTATAAGTCAAATTATTATTTTTTTAATCTAAGGAGGAACATTCCTCTGAATACTAGAAGGACTTAGTTACCTGCTCAGTACAGCAGAACTGCAACAGTGAAGCTTCAGTGCACAAATTATTAATGTTCAGCTAACCCTCAGAAATTTTAACTCTACCCTCACTAATGCATGCAGAGCTTGCTTCTCGTTCTTAGCAATTCTGTCTGAGCTGTCTCTTTAAAAAAGAGAACGGAGAGAACTTTACAGAATTGAAGGCAACAGCACTTGAGTACAGTTGTTGTAAGTGTGCTTGTTGAGTCCTAGAGGTGCCTTTATTAAAAGGCTCCCTGCCTTCAGGCAATGATGCCTTGCAAGAGAAAAGCCACAGATAGTTCAGCTCTCTAACAGGCCGTGGCACAAGGACAGCTGTGTGGCCACAGGTAAGAACCTTAGGATGGTACTTGCAAGGTCAGTGTCTGAAATGCAAGAAGGCGGCATGGCAATGTTTGAGGATCAGACACAGTGTACCCCTTCACGTAACAGGTAAGGGGAAAGCTTGGCCAGGCTACTACTCCAGGACAGTAAGTACAGTACCATAAATAATACAAAGGCCCTTAGTTATTCATAGTTTCCTCCATGACATAGCAGACTCCTCACTTCTAAATATCTTGACTGCAGAATCTGTAATGCTCTGAGGAAGGAATGAAGAATCCTTGTATATAAAAACCAGAGGACAGAAGTACTTGTTTAGTCTCTCCTGTTGAGCTAAAATAATTCTGCTATTTCTGAGTATTAGTATTGAAAGCTGTAACACCACGTCTGAGCAAAGGCTTGCTTTGATCCAGTACCTTTTCTGTATTTTTTCCATAATACTTTTAGCATTCCCTTCAGGAAAAGCTAGGAACCTGCTCACCATAAATAGATGCCAAAGGTCTGGTGCTAGTCAAGCAATCAGACAAGTGATTCCTGTCAAATCTGCAGCCTTAACTCGTAGTTCTGACTCTAATGATAAGTTTCAAAGGAAGTCACAGTGACATTTATCTGTACCAAATAGTTTGTTGCCATTCAAACTATTCATACCATGGTTTGCCTCCCTTTCAATACTTTTATCTCATCCTCTTTATATGAGTTGCACTGTATTTGCTGTAAAATCAGAGGTGAATCATTTGCTTGTGCTAACTGAAGGCTTGGAGGTTCTCATCACAAACACCAAAGACCCTTGCATGGAAACTGCTCCCATGCAGTTCATGCAGGAAATTCCTTCTAGACAGTAACCAGCCACTGATCCTTAAAAGTGTAGTTGCCTGACAGCCAGGAAATCGTTTAGGGCTGAGCTGGAGTTACAAAGGTCATCAGAAAAGTTGGAATAACCATTGAACCCTTAAGGAACAAATACCTTCTGTCCAGTGCTGCCACCCTGCCTCAGCAGAGCAGTGACTGAGGCATGGAAAAAGAATGACAATTCTGGTGGATGCAGAGATACAACTTGTCATGAATCACCCACAAGTAACTTCCTGGGCTTCATTCTGTGTCCCTATTCATTTCTGTGGAAATGTGTCACTGCAGCAAGGTAAAAAGAATCAGGCCCAGGAGGCTTCTGGTAAAACAGCAGCGATGTAAAATATGTACTCATGCAATTCTTGTCATCTTACAATTATGAGAATTACTTCAATGTTGGGGGGGTGGTGGTGGAGGGGAATGAAAAACAACCACCATAAAAAATTCTTCCTTAAAGGCACTACTGCTGTTAAAATCAATCATGAGAGCTTCAATTAGGCAGTCACATAACCCCTGTACCTGGGGGACACTGCTTGAGCAGGGATGCAGCAATGGATTTACATCATCTTTCCTCTCCTGCCAAAGTGTCACCGGGGAGGGGATGTTCTGAACAGGCGACGCACTCTCCCACTTGTCAGATATTTTAAAGGGAATCAGTTGTCAAGTTAAAGGCTCACCAGTGCTTTGAAATGGAAGGCTGGCACAGCTCCTCTAGTTCAAAAGGAAATACATTGTTCTGATAAATGAAAGTGCTAAGAAGGACTGAAGACATTGCACAGCCTCACCCAGAAGCTCAGGGATTAAGTTATTTTGATCAGGTTAAAGTCTTGCTTTAAAAAAAAAAAAAAAAGAAAAAAGTAGAAAGACCTTTTGAGGTATTACACAATTTTACAGTAACACCTACTTAGTCATTTGGGTAACAGTGTGACATTGTTGATACCAGTTAATAACAGCAGTGAGACAGAAGACTGACAGCAGAGGCAGCTTGGGGTTACAGTTGGTACTAGTATTTGCTGCTCTGATATTTTTTTGTAGTGACCTGGTTTCTAGAGGCCAGTGCTATCCCAGGCCTCTGGTGAGTGTTCTTGAAGGCTGTTTTTCATGAGACCTGCACAAAGCTACTTCAGCCTTTAATGGGTTTTGGTTTAGGTTCATGTGTGCTGAAGGAAAATAAAACCTTTCAGCAAGCTTGTCTAATGCTTCCATTAGCTATCCTAACAGTCAGATTAATGACAGTACTGAGAAGCTGCTATTCTTACATTAGGACTTACCAGATGCTCAAACCAGTACCATACACATGTGCTCAAAGGTCTGAAATCTGTCCAACAACGTTATCAAGTTCTTACCTGTTCTCTGAAAGCCTCTTTCCTTATTACTGGTAACTACAGCCCAGGAGAGAGCAGTGGGTGCTTGTTTATCCAGAGTTCTGTGTAAATGAAACATCTTTCCTGTTCTCCAAAGTAAATTAATACAATTGAGCTGAAGTTGTTACTAACCTGAGAAGAGATTCTGCTTTAGAGGTGAAGGTTACTCTAATGTTGCATTTCAGTTTGTTTGTTTGTCTTTTTTCCTGTAAATGAATGCAAGGTTTACTTTTGACAAACGTAATTCGCTACATGATTTAGTAAACATAACACCATACACCTACTGGGTGAAGCTACATACAGTAAGGGTGTAAAAATGCAAAAATATAAGGAAAACCCAGCTACTTACAGGCCTCTAGAGATCTCCTCTAGCACCTTCATATGTATTAATCCTCCCCAAGAGCAAGAGCTTCTTTGTGTGTCTATGTCTCTAACCATATATGAAATGAACACACATATACAAAGACACAGATATTTATGTCTTCATAATGTTCAGAAATTTAATTCTTGCAAAATAAACATTTGCTATTGGCTAATTCTGTGTAGAGTCTTTGGCTTTTTTGTCCTTTTAAACTTGAATAGTACTCTAAAATTGCACAGCACCAGAAGACACATCTGCTTAGTGGATTTCTGAGGCTGTTTAATATCCTCAGTTCTCACCTATGCCGAGACAGCACAAGCCCCATGCAGCAGGTTACCCTTAGGAAAGAATCTGAGGAAAAAGACCATATACAAAGGAAAGCCCAAGAACACCTACTCCTAAACGTAGTCAGCTCTGTGCATGTTCAGGCTTAAAATTTAAGGCTGTGTAGTAGTTCTATTAACTCATAGCTGACAACTACTACTTGGTATAGGGACCTCTGTTGTGGCCTGTAAAGCTAGTAAATATGGAATGCATTGACATATAAAGAGAGAAAGTGATAGAGAAAACTTCATTTAACCATTAATAAAGAAAATAATTGGCTATAATGTAAAATAACATTCATTCTATGTCCAGAAGCCTTTCCTATCAATTTAGTTCAATCTTAGTAGCTACTGTTGTTTCTCCCTGTAGGTTCTGAGCTACACAAATGTAGTTTCCAGCATCTCTGGCTTCAAAATCCTCAAGAAGAAGAACACTCTTTGAGATCCTTGTGGTATGCCCAGTTCCTCTGTCTATCAGTCTCCAGATGTTTTGGATAAGCACAGGCCTCTCAGACTGTTTAAAAGAAAAAAGAAAAACCCACCCATGTAAGACAATCCATGATTCTGCAGTGTGTATGTCGTGATACTACCCTAGCAAACCCTGAGGCAAGCAGGGAGCCTATATCCAAATGTCAGCCTTAAGCAAGGAAGCTGGAGGTGCTCGGTAGTTGGACACACCAGTAAGTGATGCTAACGAAGGTGCACTGGCTCCCACTGTAATCATGCCCTAGTTCTTAACTATAGCAAGTGGAACTTCCCTGCCCCTGCAGAAAGTGAAGGCAAAGACTCTTTGCCTGGTTGGGATCCTGCTAGCCCAGGTTTTCCCAACCTAACTAGTTGCCTTCTGCTCTGAAGCCAGTGTCCAGGAGGCCTACTCCGGGGTGGAACACTATGCAGGAGCATGCATGCACGGTGGGTGAGGCAAAGGCAGCTGGCGGGGGGTGGGGGTGGGCAAGGGGAAAATTAAACCACAAAGAACTGAGTGAAAAAAGTGTGAGGTGGAGAGGTTAGTGACTACAGGGCCGGGCTACGAGGGTCTCTCCACTACCATGGAACTAGGAGCCAGCAGGGATTAAAGTGCTGCCTCTGATAAGGGATGATCTGGTAGGTGACAGCCCAGTTGCTGGTGAGGCACAAAGGAATCGCTGATGCCCCTGCCCTGCCAGCAGCAGCAATGACTGGAAACAGCCAGCGCCTCTCACAGCTTTGCCAGTCCTTCTTCTCACAAAGACAGGTGTCTCTAACCAGCGGCACTGAGAGGCCTCTCCTTTCTCCACCACCTTCCCCGTCCCAGTCTGTGGATACGTCCTTAACAGGAGTCAACTCTGCAACAAGCAAACACTTCTACTGTGGAATCTGCTTGGTTGGGATGGAAACCCCAACACACAACCCTTCCCTCCCTCTCCCCAGGCACCGCTGGAGCTGAGGCTGTCTCCTCCAGCCCTTTCCTGGGGCAGAGGCAGGCCCCGGGCCAAAGTCTCCCTCTCCTCCTCCGCAGGTGGGTGCAGTGAGAGGGTGTTGTCTTCTGCTGCTAGCCCAGGGGCTCTGCACTGCAGCTGCAGTGTCCAAGGGAGCTGGTTTGCAGGTGTTCAGCTGGAGGGGGATAGCTGCAGTGCACGTGCCAGAGCTGCACCACGCGCTCTATGACCACGGGCCAACAACGGCCGGCCACCAGGCCTGGGCAGCCATCCAGCTGGGAGAGAGGTGAAAGTCCCAAGGGGTGGGCACTGGTAAGACACTGACTCTTGGCAGGCTGGGGGCTAAGGCTAGAATTAATTGTTTGTTGTTAGTAATTACAGTTATATCATAGCATCAGAATATACTAAGTTGGATTATCAAGCCCAACTCAGTTATTAAAAAAAATAAAAAGATATAAAATTGGGGTTTGTATAGCCAGTTACTGCAGTCCAATACACTGTGAGGGAAGCTCCAAAGGAAGGAAAAAAAAAACAAAACAACAAACCCAACACAATCCAAAAATAAACACAAAAACCCCAACCCACACCTAAAAAAACCCCACCAAAAATCTGGAGAAAACCTCTCAGCCAACACAGCTCCCGTGGTCATCAGAGGCATTTCTTGTATCCCCACCCAAGACAGTGAATCGTTCTAAGACTGTCAGATTAAAACCCTGCACTGCAGGACACAGACATTGCCATTTGTTGTTGCAGCTCACCCAAACTAACACCAAGAGGGAAATTCAGAGGAAGACATTGTGCATTTAACTCAAAACCCACTGAAATCCCACTATTTCTCTGCAGCTCCCTGAACTTCCAGGCACTTCAGTTTTCCCTACATCATGTTTTCTACTAACAGTTGCAGATTTCTCTGATCATTTAGACACCTGCCCCTTTCTTTCCTAACTTGAAGTGGACACCAGACCTGGAATGTAACCAAACTGTTTGGGTGCTCCATCCAGCAGTTAATTTTCAGACCACCTGAGCTGGGGTTTTGCTAACATGGGCAGTGCTCTCCAGCTCCATTCCTGTGCTAGGCTCTCATGGAGAGATGGGCTCAAGTTCAAAGGGAATGTGCTGCCTCCTCCTGCCCGCTAGCAAGATACAGATACCACAAAGAGAGACTCTTTACTCCAAATCTAGACACTGACTGGCATTCAAAACATTGACTTCATGAAGAACAACCCATTTCAGACAGGGCATGCATCTCTCTCACCTCCTGCCCTGGGTACTGCCACCTGAAGTTCACATCTACATCCGGTTCTCCGAGGACCGTGCAGATGACATGAACACTGTCACTGACTGCTGCTCTCTTGGACGATGCCGCAATTGTGGTGGAGGGTGGGCCCTTGGGAACTGAAAGACAGGGTTTGGAAGCAGAAAATCAGTTTCTGAAGTTAGATGCACTGACAAGAGAGCAAATTTTTGCCTCAGTTTGCTTAACACAGCAGGTAAGGGATGTCCACCTGCAACTTTCCACTCAACACTGGGAATCTGCTGGGACATAAACCTATAAAGTTTTATCACAGACATTTTTGATCAAGATTTTAAAACTCATGTTACATTACTTATTTCACTTTTTCTTTTAATCCAATTGTTTTCTAAACAACATCAGCAGAAGAAAGAAGATCTAGCATAAGCATACAGAAAACTGCACCTTACCTTCCACATACAGCAGGTGATACTTGATGGAAATCTGAGGTGCCCCTTGTGACTCTGCTTTGCAGTAGACAATACCTTTATGATCAGAAGTAGGGTGCTGGTAGACAAAACCCTTCTTTACATCATAAATAATATCAGTTCCATCCGTTTCAATTTCTTCTGCTGGAAATTCCCTGTGAAGAGTTACTTTTGCAGAAGGAGTAGTGACACGGCACGGGATGATTGCAGGTTTATCTGGGTTCAGGTAGATGATCTCAAAATAACTGGGAGTGGGTACAAAAAGTTCCTCTTTATCTGTGCAGAAGAGTTGTAGTTAGAGTAATATTCACCTCTTGATTTAACAGAAAGAAGAGGAAGAATGTATGAGAAAACAGCTGTGAGCAACATTAAAAATTAACCCAAGGCTTTTTGCTTTAAATACACACACACAAAAAGCCCCCAACCAAGCCAAACCCCACTCTTCTAGCCTGTGAGTACATATTTACATAGCTTGCATTAAAAACATTGAATAAAAAAGAAAAACCTTCTTCTTCACTGTAATCAGATTTTTTTAATCTTAAGAAAAATCCCTGGAATTCATTTTTAGTAAGTTTCCAGACACTCATCTGGATCTAATTCTGTCTGCTTGCCCACTTTTAAAGGGTAACACACACAAAACACCCCACCGCCACTGGTAAGAGATAACCTACCACTACTGAACAAAGATTCTCTGGAGTTAAAGCTTTTTTTATACATATGATTTCAGGCAAAATATTTGATTTACTGCTCTAAGAAGCTAAAATATTTAAGTGTTTTTAGAATGACAGTTAAAGGGTATTTCCATATTTGGCATGCTTCTTAGAAATACAAAGCTGAAATTCCTTTCTAGCACAAGCATTTACATAACTTGACTGAAAAGTTTATTCCAGCCCTTCTAAAGAAGTGTATCCTCCGAACATAAAGCATTTCTGATAAATTGCTTCTGCACAGTCTCATGGGCTAATTTAGCACCAAAACACATCAGAAACAATCCTATCTTAGCATTTTGTACTGAAATATTTTCTAGCCAAGAATGCTTTAGCTTTTGTGAGGCAGCAAAGGTTGTTTCATCATTCAGAACATTTTCTATGAGATGAAAAAAATTAAGAATTTGATTTTAGCTCTGTTGTACCAAGCAGCAGTAAACTCTATGGTTATCTACCATGACTCTCTCCATGCAGTGTTAAGGCAGCAGTCAGCCTCAAGCTCTGTGGGACAACATGTGCACTTTTAATCTGAAAGCCATGACAAAATGAGACCCACAGTTTTATTTTCTCTGTCAAGATGTATTTTCAAACTTTTTTTTTTAAATTTTGTAGAAGATCCTCAGAATGTGTATTCATATTTTCAGAAGTATCTGCTTTCCTCTGCATTACGTGTTATTTTCAGTACACAGTTAACATAATCCATAGAGAAAACAGACTCATAAATCACACTAAGCAAGTAATTTTCTGCTCACCAGCACTGCCTTCCTTAACATCCACTAAAAAAGAATAAAATTGTGGAAGAAAAATCTTTACAGTGAAATTGCTGAAGTGGCTTTATTCCTGCCTTGCTAGCAAATATATATCCAATAATAATCCCCCCGTGAGTTAATTACCTGTGAAAAAGATGTATGTTGAACCTGTTTTGGTCTCATCCTTCCTGCATTTGTTACCATTGCAGAGTTGAAGCCAGCAGCTATATTCACCTGTGTCTGCTGCAGTGGAGTTTGCAAGGATCAGCTGACCATACCTGTCAAGCTGCTTTATACTGGGGAGAAGAAAAACAAAAGGCACTGACAAGCACAGATGTTATTTCCTTGCACATTTCTGTCAGCTCACTTCTACTTTTGATTGTTTTATTACTACTCTGCCCCGTTTCACTTTCAGGGCTATATTGCAACTTCCCCTTTTGCTCCAGCAAAGACCTGCTTACACAAGTAGTTTTATTGATTTCAAGCACACAAGAGTGTTTGCAAGCTTTTGTCTTGTGCAGTTCATTCTTGGACTCCTTTCAGTTCCCAGTTTGAAACCAGGCTGTGACTTCTGTGGACAATATGTTCACCTGTGTTTTGTCTGTTCACATATATCCTGTCTTTTCAGGCTCCAAGTCAACCTGCATGCATCTTGGTCCTTTTTTGACACTATTAACTGTAGCACTGCTTCAATGGTACATAACAAAGATAATTAAGAGTGGTAAATAGCATGTACTTCAATGAGTGTTTGATGATTCATGCCTGCTTTCAGCGTGAACGCTTTCCCACCTTTAATACACCGATCCAAGTTTCCACTTGCAAACACCATCGTAAAGAGCTTCTACCTCAGCTTGGATTTCTTCTGCAAGTAAGCAATTTTGCACTGCCTGCTCCTCTGTCCTAAGCCACCACACTGGCATCCTCTCACTGGAGTTGCCTCAGCACCCCTCGGCTATCTCAGACCATGACCCTGAGAACTGCTGGAGATGGACTGGCAGCATTACCACACAACCACCTACCAATATCTCAGGCTTGATTTGCTTTTTTCTCCTTCTCCTGAATTTCCCAGGTACATCTCTCAGTGGATTGACATTTGTAAATGTGCAAATATTGATAAACACACAGGTATATATGTAGACACTAATGATGTTTCTAAGGGTGAAATTCTAAGGGTGAATTTCTATCTATCTATGAAATTCAGCAGCTACAATCTCATCTTGTTCTTTCTTTTTAATTTATTTTAAGGTTTACTTTCCTGGATCTCTCCTGCCAACAGCAGTGTTAAACTTGGCTGTCTGATGTGCTGCCTTTTCATGGACAGCTAAAAGCAATGGTCCAAGAGTTCCTGTTCGTGAGGAACCCAGTCAGGACCACTGTGTGAAAGTACTGGTGCACTCCATCTGCTGCTCTGACCTGTAAAATGTTGTTTACAACCACCTGCCTTTACACGGTAGCACATACAGAACATGATGAGGGCTTCCCGCTCTCCCTTGAAAGGCATCAAGTTACAAGGTTGTTTCTGTTCTAAACACATCAGGAAAGATTTTTCCAGTTTTAGGGATCTGAATGAAAAAAATCAGTTTCAAACAGGGTCTTGAAAAATACAGTTTGCATGAACAGCTCCCGTGCTTTTAATCAACTTCTCCATATGATTATGATCCTAGTTCTTCTTATCAACATGGCAGCTATTCTTCAAGGCAGATGTCTGACTGAATAATTTCCTTTCTGGGATTAGCATGCTTTGAAGAATTCTTATCCTCTAACACACCCTGTCACTGTGTAACAGCGGCACTAGCAACACACCTGAGTGCACTATGCACTCCAAATGCTCAGTTCTGCTTATGTCTCCACTGCCAGCAGAGTAACTGCTTAAACGGAGGCCGCTACCTCCAGCTACACACACGCTTCCCGAAATTTCTGACTCACTAAGGTGTTCTGCTGGCTGTCTGCACTGCTACCAGCAACCACAAGCCATGTTTCATGTAACCCAGCACTCAGCCTCCAGTCAAGGCCAGTACCTTAGAAAACAAAACCACAGCAAGCACACAACCCAGACAAGGCTAACAGAGTTATATTTTCCATTAAAGCCCTCAGACACCATTAGCACACTCATCCACCGCAGCGCAGTTCTGAGGCCTGCTGAAGGAAACAGGCAAATCATGTTTCCTACCTGCTAATGCACTTGTCCTAAACATCCTCATCTGATTATGCTGTTTGGAATCATCTATTTATGGAGTATTTTCACTTTCTATAAGTGCACTACATTAGAAATGGTCTTCAATTTTTCAGTAAGCTTTTAGATTCCTCCTCATGCAAGAGATTCTATAGCACATCACACCCAACATGAAAAAAAGAAATCCAAAACATGTCCTAGTCCATACTGTTACTATTATTATTTAGTTTCACAATTCACATTTTATAGGCTAGGTGACTACATCAGCATAAAATGTTCTGCATGTATCCAGGACTGAATGTCAAAATCACAGATAAAGCATTATGCCAGAATATTTTTGCCTCCAACCATTAATGCAGACACTGAGCTATAGCTCAAAATCCAAACAGAGAGAGAAATAAGGTCAGAGTTAATTAATAATTGTACAGTGTGTTCCACTTAACTGAGGCAAGCTATCCAGTAATCAATGGAAATAGCCTAGTGAGACAGGCATCCACAAACATGCATTAACAAAACCTGGCAACTGAGAGTGGAAGTGTTGAAACGTGTGACATGGCTGTATTAAACGGACAAAACAGGCCACATAAAGCAAACTATAAATGGTAAATCCTGCAGCTGACCAGTATTTCCAGGATAGCTTTTACTGCATTAGTATTTTTACATGCTAGGAAATGTGACTCAAAAGGCAAAACTTCACTTTGCTGTACATATCAAAGTAAAAATGCTGCAAAGACAAACATTTCAAGACTGCTTAAAGAAACTAGAAGTCTACTTCAAAAATCTTATTCCACATAAGCTTCAGGTATGTGAAGTTCAAAAGCTCTTTGCCTGAAAAACTATGCCAAGTTTAGAAGGTAAAAATCACTGAAATGTAGAACGATGGTGTATACAGCACCACTCAAAGAGCATCTAGCAAACTCCTCCACAGCAGCTGCGTTCATACTGACAAAAGGGAGCTTATCTCAACTACAAGCTCACTTTCAGACTTCAGAGCACATGGAACAGAATGAAATTCCACTACACACAATCTCCACTGAGCCAGCAGGAGCCTGTGTTCACTGAAAGCAGTCTCCTTTCGTCCTCTACAACATATGGTTTCCTCAGTATGGCCTCATATAGTGAGACACTCATGCTCCAAGTCAGGCAGAGCAGAGATTATGTGCAGTTAGACTGCCTTCATCTAGAGCAGCTTTTCTCTATAAAGCATAAAAAAGGGAAAATAGGCTTTCCCTTTTTCTTTCATTCCTCTTTTGACCTTTTCATACTCTATAGATCCAGTTCCTGGGTGATTCTACAGTCATTAATTTGCTTTGCAGTCTTACAAAACAGCTTTCTAGCCTTTCTGCTCTGGAGGGGCACAAGACACATGTGACCATCACCACCACCAGTATTTTTCATCCATTCAGCCAGCACACAAAATTTTCAGGCAAAGTGTTACCTGCAGGATGTATTTGTGCTGCACAAGGCAAGAGAACATCACAGGTAATAAGCTAGTCCTGAAGAAAGCCGGTGTGTGTCCTTAACTCGGGAGCCAAGGCTGTGTCAATCTAGCTTCCTCCCCGGTGCTGCATTGCGTGCTGCTTTCTCTGAAGTTAAGTAAACCATTTCAGTTTGTACAGTTACCTACTCCAGTTAGGACAGTGGAAAGAGAGGATTTCTCTCCTGGATTGATAAGGAATAAAGAGCTGCCCTCCTCCTTACACTCAGTATCTTCACCTTGCCCCCCATGCTGACTTATGTTAACAGCCTCACAACTACTAAAAACTGAGACTCTATTACAGCAAGAAAACATATTTTATTTACCAGAGCATAAAGTATACCTACAAAGGCAAACTCAGCAAAAGCAAAGCCACTAATACAGCAGAAATTGCTTTTATAATCTCTTTCTTAAGAAAATCATATTGTCCTCCAGGCTGCTGTATTCTCCTTAACCATATGGGTGAGTTAAAAACACGGCAAGCATGTAATGGAGACAAAATATCTGGATTTTATCCCTAATTCTTTTTGCAATCACCCACAAGACATAAGCTGCATGGATGCTGAATTTAACTAGCTGCAAATGACCTGCAAACCTCTTCTCCCAGAACTACAGACAGGAAACACTGCAGTGAGGATACTTCTTGAGCATCAGCTTCTGCCCAGACCTCTGCTGTTAACAAACCCTCTGACCAAGTGAGCTACACATGCCCTCACCACAGAGAACTTGAAGGTCTCTTCTGCCTCCCTTAACATCCTTTAGATGCCAGGGTCATTAAAGCCTCCTCTTGCAGCAGCTAGTTATAGGATGTTAGCAGTTCCCAGGAGATGGTGAACACCTTGGTTACTGTTAGAACTCCTACCAGACCAGCTGAATTTGTATCTCCATCCTCCTAATATTTTAAGAAAAAAAAACCAAAACAACCTGGGCTTCTCTTACTGTAGGAAAGTACAAAAGAATGGCAGTCATTTGTCCCCTGCAATTGCATGAGCCTCATCACCACTGCCCCTTCTCCTCAGTTATCATCCACTCCCAGCAACCTCCTCCTTCTTCACTTTCCATCACCTCCTCATCAACCACTTCCTCCCTGCCACTGCCACCAACTCTGCTTTGCACCAATGCCTCAACTCTAGAGAGACCAGCATGGAAACCCAAGGTAAAGAAGTCCAGTTTCACTCCATACCTCACGAACTGATAATGAAGGGATTACCTTATATTTGGTCTTCAAGTACTAAAAAAAATAATATTAGGAGATACAGGATGTGTATCTATCTAGACAATTAAACATTTTTAATGCAAGATATTTGCTAGAAATTTTTCTGATTCCCTCCCCCGCTCCTTTTCCCTATATTCAGTGTTTTGTTTTAAAATAATGACTGTAATATATGTGTAAAATTTGTCTATTGTACTCAGTGAATGTTTTATATGCTACAAGGAAGATCTAAGCTCCACCTGATGAGGCCCTGAGCAACCTGATCTAGTTGGGGGTGTCCCTGCTTCTTGCAGGGGGGTTGGACTAGATGACCTCTGGGAGTCCCTTCCAACTCTAATCATTCTATGATTCTATGATTCTATGATAACCTTGTCAGTAACCTCGGCTGCTGCCAGTTCACTTCCTAACATTACTAATTGAGCTAAACAACATGCTAATTATATATTTCCAGTTAAATTCAAACCAAACTTCCTAAACCCATGGAATATAAATTCCTAAATTTTGTATTTAATATCCTATAAAGCAGATGTTTCATGTGCATCTACTAGCATGTGACAAAGATCTTGAAATAATTGCTGAAGTTATACTAAAAGTGTGATGAAAATGTAACTTCATGAGATTCTGCTGCCAAAAATCTTCATAATTACTCTGGAGTGTTCCACAAATCTATGTTTTCGATTTCTCTAGTTAATTACAGGATCTTCTGCTTACATTTAAAATTGTTGATTCAGTCTGAAGCAGCCTTGCTGCTTCAAGAACTTACGTCAAAGTAATTCTTCCAAAGCAAAGTTCATGGTATTTCAACACAGACCCTTAAATATAAGTCAAACATAATTCTAAAAGAAAATAAATGCTCACAAAAGTTTCATCAACCCAGCCAAAACATTTTATAGCCTCTATTTTGTGTGACATTATTAATTTTTATATGATTAAAATACTACAAATACCATGAATTTCAGTAAGAACAGAAATGTAAATCACTGAGGCAAAAGAATCCCAAACTACTTCAAACTACAGAATGCCAAACTACACAATTAGGAAGTGGGGGGAGGTTTGTGGGGGTTTCTCCAAACTACCTCACATGCCTGTGTTACGTTCCATATGCACCACTACAAAAGTACCTAATTTTGCAAGAGAGGGGCAGTCAAGCAAAAAATGAAGCAGCATTGATTACAAAAACTGTGAATACCTGCCTTGCCTTCTTCAGTGCCAGAGGCTAACACTCAGATAACATGACCTGGTGGTCTACATGAGCAAATCATGACAGCAACCTAACTGAAGGTGCACAAAACCTAAGACAAACTTGAACACCACCCCACCTCGTCCGGCGCTGGTGCTACTTGCCGACAGCCAGGCCTGCATCGCAGCTGATAGACGCCACCTGCTGGAATAAATCCGGATAAAACTAGTTCTCGAAAAAGAAAAGCAGTATTTGGGTTTTTTATCAGCGGCAAGCTCTTCAGAGAGATATAGATGTGATAAGCCCTCAGCAGAACGAGGATTGCTGCTACAAGTTACTGTGACAGAAGCCCTGCGCTATCTACAGAATCACAGACTGCTCTGGGTTGGAAGGACCCCAAGGATCAATTGAGTTCCAACCCCCCTGCTACAGGCAGGGCCACCAACCTCCAGGCCTGGAGCTAGACAAGGCTGGCCAGGGCCCCATCTAACCTGGCCTTGAACACCTTCAGAGTTGGGGCATCCACCACCTCTCTGGGCAGCCTGTTCCAGCACCTCACGACTCTTTCCATAAAGAACTTCCCCTGATATCTAACCTAAACCTTCCCTCCTCCAACTTAAATCCATTCCGCCCTGTCCTACCACTCTCTACCCCGTGACAATCTGATTCCCCTCCTGTCTAAATGCTCCCTTTAAGTACTGGAAGGCTGCAATGAGGTCCCCCCACAGCCTTCTCTTCTCCAGGCTGAACAAGCCCAGCTCCCTCAGCCTGTCCTCATAGGGGAGGTGCTCCAGATCCCCATATCATCTTTGTGGCCTCCTCTGAACTCTCTCCAACAGCTCCACATCTCTTTTGAATTGGTGTTGCCAGATCTGGATGCAGTACTGCAGATGGGGCCTCCTGAGGGCAGAGTAGAGAGGGACAATCACATCCTTAAGCTCCTTATATGCCCCTGGTCTTTCACATACAGACCTATATTACTACACTGCTTCTACACATAGCTATGTGTACTGCCCTCAAACTGGGAAGGCAAAGAAATGTATAGGGTTTTGGTGATGTTTAGAGCAACAGGACACTGAGCCCTCAGTTCCTCTTCCTACTCCAACACCTATTTATGCAGTTTCCCTCAAGATGTCACTAGATGAAAGACAAAGCCTTTCTAAACCTAAAGCTACTTTCTTCAGCATTAAACTCCACCACACCACAAATCTTACAATTCCCTTTAGCACACAAAGGTAACTTTGAAGAAGTGAAGACTACTCTTAGTGGCTCCTTAGCGTGGCAGTTTGTGGACTCTTTTGCTAGCTGAGAGGTAGGCTTGAGCCTCTTCAGGAAATTAATCTTAGTGCCTCAGGTAGTAACTGTGTTAGAAACCAGTAAAACCCACCCAGAGCAGGTCTCTGCAGAGAAACAGCGTTAGTAGTGAGTGCCTGACATCCACACTCACACATTTTGAGAGATGTACTTTGGACAAGCTCTAACAGGATTGCCTGTTAGTGGCTGGAGCACACTGGTGTCTCACTGGACCACATCTTCTATTTTCAGGTTAATCTGAAGGAAAGCCAGGAAAGCTACAGGACTATTCTGAACACAAATCCCAAGGCAGTAACCGGTGATGACTGAAAGATGCTCATCCTTTCTGTTAACAGCAGAAACCACTAGGCAGAACTTCTTGATTGTAAAAATCAAACAAGCAAACAAAGAAAACCACCCCAATGGTGTTGAAAGTGGTAGGAAAAAGTTGTTCTGGGTTTGTTTTCCCTCCCCCTCTCCTCAAATTACCATACCTGAGTCTGGAGTCTTGAAAGGTGTCCAAGTATGAAGGATAGTTCCAGGTAACATTACTGCCCTTACATCGCAGCTCTATGCTTTGTCCTGCAGACAGGCTCAAAGTGGGAGCGAGTTTCTGGAAACGACCTTTATCCATCACCTGTGTCAGTATGGACTGGGCCTTCAAAGAGGAGTCAGCAGGCTCTCTCTCCTTCATTTTGGAAGTTTTGGGTTTTACTTTTTTGTTAACAGGCTTAATTTTGTTTTCCCCAGGTTCTTTTGGACGCTTACTCTTCCCAGGCTGCCCAATAACTGGTAAAATAGATAAAAGAAGGCAGTGTTACTGATTAGGAAAAGGTTATCTAGTCTTTTTGGAAAAAAAAAAATCTTCTTTTTCTTCTTCCTATAAAGGATTGATAAAAATTAATGAGGCTTAATTTCTGTAAGATTCTTAAGTCTCCAGCATGACCCATTTTCCTGGGGGAAAGGGGAAAAAAAGAGAGCTTTCAACATGTGGAAAATCTATACACACAGTTCACATAAACAGACAAGTATGTATGGTATGAGAACATTAGAAATGGGAATGGAAAGAAATACGGCATTTCTACCTCCATTTATTTTATCATTTCCACCTCATGTCATTGCCATTTAGTACATAATGCTACACAAGTCCTCATCTTCATAAGGATGTCATACACCCATCAAGTCTGCATAACCTTTTACCACACTGTATTACTGTAAGAGACACATCAAGAAAAACTGCCAAGTGTGAACTTCATGACAACTTATAAAAAATACTGATAGTGATGCAGTTTGCTTCTTTTACAGTAAGTACTGTGAAAATACAAACAGCACTTCAGTCACCTGAAGGTAGCTTTTAATTCATCCAGTGCAGAGGGAAACAGAACCTTATTTAAAGGCAAAGGGTAAGATACTTCATTACCTGCAAGAGGTAACAGGGATGCCCAGCTGCCCTTAAAAACAAAGCAAAGGAAACAGAAGAGTGAGGTGTCTCTAATTTAAAGAACAATAAAGACATCCCCACTTTGAGAGCAAGAAGCACAGATCTTTTACGAGATGTCCCCAGACACCCGAGCCTCCACTAACAGTGCCTGACAGGTAACTCACACTGAACACAGCTCCCCCACCTGAAAACCTTCTGGTATTTTACTGTACAAATCAAAAACTCCCTCTGGAATGAAAAATAGCCCTGATATATACTGAGTTAGCAACTCGTATTGGCTACAGTGTGAACAGTAGTACTTCCAGACTCCTGGCACTGATGGCTCCCGGGACATTCCTCATCCTCCAGCTGGATCCCCTACACTGCTACAGCCCTCCACTTCTTAAAGTCCAGGCTGATTTACCCCATGTTTATTTTAGATGGCCTTCTGAGCACAAATTCCAAGACCAGGAAACTTAATGTGAAATGCTTTTTGCTGTGAGATGGTGGTCAAGCACTGGCAGGGGTTGCCAGAGAGGTTGGGGAGTATCCATTCACAGAGATAGTAAAAATCCAACTGGATATGGTCCTAGGAAATCTGTTTTAAGAGGCCCTGCTGGAGCATGGGGATGGACTGGATGATCCCAAGACGTCTCTTCCAACCTCAGACGTTCTGTGACTCCATGATCATAGCACACAGGACCTGTATAGAGCCATTTGCTTTCTGGTTTCACACTAACTGGAAAATAAACTGGATGTCAGCAATGCTTTAGTTTTCATAGTTTGCCCAATGCATTTTGAACTCTTTTGGACTTGATGTAATACTGGGTTTTTTTTAGGGTAAACATCCAGTTACTAAGGTAAACCCCTCCCCTGCCACATGGACAGATATTTTTACCCGTTCTACATAACAAGCACTGGGGAAATCGATTGCAAAGATGACTCACCACCTTAAAACAAGCTACAAACTGAAGAGTGAAACAGAACGTCTTCCAAAGATCAGGACATTTTAAGACAAAGAGAAATACTTTTTAGTACCTGGGAGAGTGAAACAATTATTTGTGCTTAGTCAAATTTTCTTCACACTTGTGATGCCACTGACAATGCAAAATTAACAAACTCATGGGAATGATATTTAGAGATTTAGAGGAGGGGTTGCTGCCTGTCACAGAAGACCACGAAGGATGGTTTTTCTAGTTACTCGGAGCACATTATCCCAGTGGATGACACAGTGCACATATTACAGGGGAAGGAGCTGGTGCAGGCACACTTTTTCCCTGCATTACAATGTAAAATCAACAGCAGGTTAGACCAAATGTCTGTTTAGACATGTTTGCACTGACAACACCTAGTGTCAAATGTCAAGCAAGGAGATCAGGGGAACCACCCCAGTTCCTTTGACACTAGTCTCCTACCTTCCAAGAACCTTTAGCTCACAGTATCTGTGAACCACTGTTGCCATTCACAGAATCACAGAATGTCAGGATTTGGAAGGCACCTTGAAAGATCATCTAGTCCAACCCCCTGCCTGAGCAGGATCACCTAGATTAGGCCTCACAGGAATGTGTCCAGATTGGTCTTGAATGTCTCCAGAGAAGGAGACTTCACAACCTCTCTGGGCAGCCTGTCCCAGGGCTCTGTCACCCTCACAGTGAAAAAGTTCCTCCTTATATTCACATGGAACCTCCTCTGGTCCAGCTTGGACCCATTCCCCCTTGTCCTATCACTGGCCATCACTGAGAAGAGCCTGGATCCATCCTCCTGACACTCACCCTTTACACATTTATAGACATTAATGAGGTCACTCCTCAGTCTCCTCCAAGCTAAGGAGACCCAGCTCCCTCAGCCTGTCCTCATAAGGAAGGTGTTCCATTTCCTTCATCATCTTGGTGGCCCTGAGCTGGACTCTTTCAAGGAGTTCTATGTCCTTCTGGAACTGAGAAGGCCCAGAACTGGACACAATACTCCAGGTGAGGTCTCACCAGGGCAGAGTAGAGGGGGAGGAGGACCCCTCTTGACCTACTAGCCACCCCCCTTAAAATACACCCCAGGATGCCACTGGCCTTCTTTCCCACAAGGGCACATTGTTAGGAGCCAGCTTTCTCTAGAGTAATCAAGTGTAACTCCAAGACCACTTTCCCCAATTAGGAATTACTGGTTAGAAATCCCTAAGTAGAAACCCACCAAAATTTTAAGTGCTAATTTCACTGCCCAGTCTTTCAAAATGGAGAAATCCTTCTGCAACACTTCACTGACAATTTTCTTTTCACAGACTGACAAATACACTGAAATGCATATGCCTTACAAGATCCTTGTGAAATTCAACTGGATAATACCAACTATATGTCCATATTGCAAAATAGTAAAGAGTAATTCCTATTCTTTGTTTTCTATTAGTTACTACTCCATGAGAGGTCTTCCCTTGTCTCATAGCACCTTGATGCCCATGGACTCTTTTAACAAGCTTATCAAAAGCCTTTGGGAACCCAAGTACATCAACCAACTCATCCATGGCCACACTCCCAAAAGGTCCTTCAGAGAATTCCAGTAGATCTGCAAAACAAAACACATTTCTGAAGTGAAGGGAAAAAAAAAAAAAAAAAGCACCGTATTGTCTCTTCTGTACTTCATGCCTACTTACTCACAGGTTAATTTACAGAATAAAAAGATCTGGCTTTATGCCTGTACTTCCCTCAAAAATTATAAAATACTGACATATTTCAATTTCCCTGGAAAACAGCAGCTATGTGATAGGCCATGCACCTGCATTTCAGATTGAAGTCTCAGGTGTATATCATCTTCATGGGACTTAAACTGTTTAATTCTGCTGATTCTTTTTGCATACCAATGAGAGATGTCCTCTTATGATAGTCTCAGTTACAGTACTGCACTCAAGTTTCTGATATGCTATTCATGTCACCATTTTCCACTAAACCTCCCTAAGCAACCCCACAGTGAACTTGGGTGCACACAAATAATTAAATTTTTAATTCTTTTACCTTCTGTGGGTGTTGTTTCTTATAGCCCATTTCTCTGAGCCTTGCAAAA
The DNA here is from genome assembly GCA_013399135.1 of Heliornis fulica. Taxonomy (NCBI): domain Eukaryota; kingdom Metazoa; phylum Chordata; class Aves; order Gruiformes; family Heliornithidae; genus Heliornis; species Heliornis fulica. Next base: position 425,287 of record VXBZ01000835.1, read on the forward strand.
TGTTGAGGCCATCTCTCCCTGACCCACTCCAGCACATGAGAAGCAAAGGATTCATGGCTGGTTTAACTCCTTTAGCAAGCTGTTTCTCAAACTCTTTTTGACTGCCTTATTCTGGTCTTCATATTTAACCCATATGTGAGTTGATGAGCCTCCTCATCTTACGCAATTTCCTCTTCTGAAATTAAATGCATCAGTTGTTTCTTTGGCTTTTATTATTCCTGCAAGAATATTAAAACTACAGTCTGGCTGTTCTAAAACAACATCTGAATCCAATTACCTGAGTATTGCTTCAGATCAAGTCAAGAACTGCTGTTTTTCTCGGGGGTTCTCTGAGTAGCGGCTATAAGAAGTCATTATTTTTGGCATTTAAACACTTGCAGCTCTTGGCATCACACCCTGATGTGTGTGATCCACCCTATATGAGGTTAATTCTTCCATTTGTTTTTCTGCCCAGCCTCTGCTGTCCTTCTTATTGTCCTTAACGGAGCAGGCATTCCCTCCATCACATTGGGTGGTCACTAGCCAGGTTGGTTGTCCTCCCCAGGGTTATATTTCAGTGCAGATGACTTTTACTAACAAAATCCACCAACAAACAGATTTGACACTAAAACCTTCTTCAACACATACTGGCATTTCTCCCTTGGGTTGAGCTATTCCCTATCTCCCCTGTCATTTGTGCCCTAGCATTAGAAGGTTCCACTGGCAGGCCTGGTAAGACTTCTGGATAAGCACATACATTTCAAACCAACTGTTCGTAGTACTTTCCAGATTTGTCTTTAGAAGCACTCAATCTTTGGTCCAGCCACTCATTTCTTTTTTCTTTTTCCCCAAACCCTACTGAAATAGGACTATTTATTTACTCTTTGACATTTCCACTACATTCTGCCAAACTCAATCTTTACACTTGTTTGAAGACACATGAATATTACAACCTCGCACCAAGAAAAGATTTATCCCAAACTCTGTGCTCTTCCACACCTGAAACTCTCCCTTTAAGAAAGTGTTAAAGACTCCCTATGAAAGCTTTTCAGTGCCAGAAGCCTGGTTTTGATTTTCTCTAGATTAAGTTTTTCCTCTCCACACAAGCTCTCTCTGTTTCACGTTTCTGTAGTTCCCAGTGAGCCCCAGCACTTCCACCTATACCACACTCCCAGCTGCACAGTGAGAATCTTGTCTGTCTGACCTTGTATTTCCCTCCAGGTGACAGCAGGGCATTTCAGGGAACACCATCAGAGGAGCTTTTATCAACCTACACAGAAAACCTAGTTTCACCTTTTTGCTGACATCACTTATATCCACATCTATATCTTGGCAAAATAAATTCTCATTAACGTTGAAGAATTCTTCCTCAGGAAAAAAAAATCAAGTGTGAGGTTACCATAAATAATTCTTAACCACCAGGATTAAGATGAGAGAGGAGTTTTTGTGATAACTAACCAGGTTGGACATGCATCTCTATTTCACAGAATCACAGAACAGTAGGGGTTCGAAGGGACCTCTAGAGATCACCGAGTCCACCCCCCCTGCCAAAGCAGGTTCCCTAGAGCAGGTCACACAGGTTGGCATCCAGACAGGTCTTGAATATCTCCAGAGGAGACTCTACAACCCCCCTGGGCAGCCTGTTCCAGTGCTCCATCTCCCTCACCATGAAGTTCTTCCTCACATTGGTGCGGAACGTCCTGTGGTCCAACTTGTGGCCACTGCCCCTTGTCCTGTCCCCACAGGCCACTGAGAAGAGGTTGGCCATCAACCTTTGTCTCCCACACTTATGATATTTATAAATACTGATCCCCTCTCCATCTTCACAAGGTTGAACAGCCCCAGCTCACTCAGCCTCTCCTCACAGCAGAAATGCTCCAGGCCCTTAATCATCTTTGTGGCCTCTGCCGGACTCTCTCTAGGAGATCCCTGTCTGTTTTGTACCGGGGGGGCTTTTGAAATTAAAAGTGAAGACTGGAAACTCTACATCCTCCCCTGACAACACCTTTCAGTGCTTAACAGCTCTCAGGGTGAAGGATTTTTATGTTCTTAGAAGTTTTCCTTAAAACCTCCTGGGCCACTTGTGGTAACTGCCCTCCCGCCTTTAACCCTGCACCCGGGCCAGCCTCTCATCTCCCTACAAACCCATCCATGGGCTGCGCAGGCCTTGCTCCTCCAGCCCTTCTGTGGTGGAAAATAAAGGAAATTTCTTGTTTCATCTGAAGAGGCTGCAGAAGATTATTCACCATTTGCAAGAAAGCACAGTCTCTCTTTTGCCGGCCTCCAGTCAAATGGTTACAACTGTTACTTCCCAGTCAAAAACTTGCCTCTCGCCCCACAGAGGCTTTGTCGCCACCTGAGACCGAGTTACACGCCAAGTTTTGGTCCTCTCTACAAACGAACAAAACAGGTTCTCTTTTCCCTCATAAACCGGGACACCGCGCTCGGCACGGACCCTCCTCCGGCCTCGGCACGGCGATCGGGGTCGGCGCTGTACAGCGGAACGGTGCCGGGGACAACAAGTGTTGCCGCCATCCAAAAGCCCAGGTTGGGATGAAACGGTATTTCGGTTTCCACCGGAATGCAACGGCAACTTGCTGGCCGCAGCCCAAGGGAACAACCCGCCTTGCCTCTGCCCAGCGGGACAAGAGCTCCGCCACCGCCCTCTCCCCTTGTCCCGAGATGGCTCCCGGCCCTGCCCTGGGGGCTGTCCCGGCCGGCAAGAGTGGAGAGGCGGCGGTGGGCAACCGTCGCCGGCTTCGCGGGGCAGGAGCAGCCGCGCTGAGCGCGGGGGAGGCGGCCCAGCATTCAGGGTAACCCGAGTGGGTTCGCGAAGCGGGGAAACCGGGAGGGCGCCGGGGGTCGCGGCTCACCGTGCGGCAGCGTTTCCTGCAGAAGCAGCAGGCTGAGGAGCACCCAGAGCCGCATGGCTGGAGCAGCCGGGACGCTGGGCTGAAGCGGGGCGGGCGCGGACACGGCGATGGGGGGCGGCTCGGCGGGCCGCGACGCTGGGAGGAGCCGGCCGGCGCTGGGGCTGCCTGCCCCGGGCTCCCCGCCTGGGGACGGCGCGTCGCGGCTGTGCTGCCCCAGAGAACGCTGCCACCTGCGCCGCTTCGCTGAGCAAGGAACGACCGGCGGCGACGACGCCCAGGAGCGCCCGACCGGGCGGGCATCGGCCACGGGCATCCCCCGCCAGTCAGTGCACCTGTTCGGCGCCTCATCGCTTACGCGGGAAGAGCTGCGGTAGCCGGTATCCAGCCTGAACACCCTCGTCTGCAGCGCCAGGTTCCGTCTCCTCCGCTGAGGACAGCACCAGAGTCCCACCCTGCCGGCCATCTCCGCGCTAAGCGCTGCGGAGCCAGCGCACCCACCCAGGACTCCGAGCTGGGGCAGACACAGAGCTACACCCCAGGCGGACACGACCTACCTTGGGGACACCTGCAGGAGTTTAGGGCTTGAATTAGCGCATGGGTGATGGCTGTCCTTTGCCATACATGGCTTTGGGTGGGGGCAAAGTGTTGACTGCCTTTGGGCCTGCAGCTAGGTAGAGGGAAGCAGAGTGTGAGCACCATGAGCGTGTGTGTGTGTATATATATAATGCAGATGACTGTAGATGTAGTGGGCATCAGGCACAGACCAACATTAGCCTAAGGCAGCAAAAGAACACTATGAAGTGGAGCTACTACACTCATTCCAGTCAGCCCCAGCAAAGAGATTCCCAAATGCCTGCTCAGGAAAAGCTACTTCAGCATGGAAAAACAGAGGAAGAGTCTGTGTGTTGCTGTTTGGGGCACCATGGTCCATAACAGAGTCTTTATGTGTGATTGATGCCTGTGTGAAGAACCTAGAGAAGGTGCAAATATCTCTTTGCTGCTTAAAGATCAATATGGTCAATCTGATGTTTGCTGCGTGTTTATATAGCACATACTGAGCTGTTCAAAACTCTTTCTTGAAATCTGAGGGTTTCCTGAGAGGAGAAGGTAGGGAAGAAAGTGACAGGAGGACTACAAAGGTAGGGCAAGGTAAAGATGCTGAGCTAGGAGGAAGAAAATAATGTCTGTCAGAGGTCACAGACAGAACCTGTAGTAGAGAAGATCACAGTCCAATGAAATTAAGTAAAATCAGAATAATAATAAAATATAAATGAGGGATGGTGTGCCTGGACACAGCTCTGGGGACATAGAAGAGTAGAGCATTTATGGGTCTTAAAAAGTATGTACAGGTGGAGTTCTAAGACCTGCTTGCCTGAGCTTGCTCAGACACCCCAGGATGAAGTATTGGGTTAGCAGTAAAGAGCACCTAGAAATAGCACTCAGACTGCATTAATTTTAAGACATGTTTAAGCTGGCATAAACCTTTCTCCTATATACTTACACAGCAGAAAAAAAGACTTCAGGAATTTTAAGTTTCCTAGCTTTATAAATGGTTGAGCAAAAAGCCGTCAAATTTTCATTTACAGTCATTAGAACTAATGTAAACCTACATGTAATGATCCCAGTTTTCTGCTTGAGTAAACTGGTAACTTAACTAAATCTTATCAGGTCGATGCTTTAAACATGATGCTTGCAGAATGACTCTTGTCCTCATTTAAATCAGCCACCATATATTCCTGCTACTTCACAGAAGTAAGATTTTCAAGGTCAGTCTTAGTAAACGTGTATGTGTAAGTTGACTGCTGATCACTTAAAAACTGTATATAAAATTATATAAGAGAGTTGCAGTCTGCCTCAGGAAAAATCCCACAACAGTCATAGCTTCTCCTAAGTCTGTGAACAAAGATAATTACTCAGATGTCTTTAAAAACAGCACCAGATGAGAAGCTTACCCTGGGAGCATGGTTCTTGGTGTCGAGGCTGTTATTACGAGTTGCTGGTGGATTTTTTTTGTTTGGTTTTGCTTTTTCAAAAAGGAAAAAAGGAGACAGCTGTGAGTTTATCAATCCAACTCTGAGGTTTGCATGCTGCCAGGACAAGGCTTGGTGCTTCAGAAAGCCGAGCACCATGAACACTAGGGCCTACTCACTCTCTGGAAATCAAACGTAGCATCATCTCTGGCTTGGCAACAGAAGACAACATGCCCAAATCAAAGGGTGTTATTTTTTATTTCAGTGACTTCTTGAGTGCTTGTAAGGAAGTATGAAACAAATGCTGCTACTATCCCCATCTCCAGACCACTGGAAAAGTAAAAGATTAAAACATAAAGCATGGCTGTTTTTTTCCCCCTCTATAAAATCCATTTGAGCTATCGTGTTATTTATTTTCACAGAATCATAGAAGGCATTATATTTTATATGAGTTCTGATTTATATAAGGTCATGACAACAGATACCTGACACACTAATGACTTTAAGTCACTATATTATTTTAGTGATTACTAAAGTTATAGCAGTGGTTAAAGTTAGAGCTGTGGATGAAGTACTTACAGTGATATTCATCTTTATTTAAAAAATACAGAACAAATGCACAATCGTTATCCCATGAAGCACATTTTACAGTAAATGAAGAGCAAAATAATTTCCATCAGTTTGGAACAAAGGTAACTGAAAATGTCACCGATTACAATTCTGTTGTAAAAGTGAAAAAACAAGCACCATATTCTTAAATATAAGCATTTTTACATTCATAAAAATTCAAGATTTTTAATTTTGGTAGAGCACTTCAGAGAAATACAAATTTGTCATTTAAGTAATTCCATAATCATTCTATCTACATTTTAAATGCTCAGCAGCATATAATACAGGAATAATCACTACAATGTACATATGAACAAAAATAAAAGTTAAAATGTATATGGACACTAATGGTTTATAAAATGATGCACACATAACTATTTTTAAAGATATGTAACATGTTTCATGCTTCACTTTCTGGTAACACAAAAGAGTATAAAGCCCTCCTAAACATTCAACTCCTTTTGTCCTTTGACCTGACTCCAACTCAGCTTGGTGAAGCTGGAGTTTACCTTGCATAAGGCTCAATGAAAACATACAAAGACAACAGAATTTGTCCAACTGACAATAAAAATAATGAGATCTATACATAGTGCTGTGTAATGAATCTCTATGCACAGAAAACCTTCAACTTGCTAATGTAAAGGAGTTTGACTTCAAAAATTGAATGAAAACAGATCAGTAAGTGGTAAAGGCATTATATTTAGCTTTGGAAAGGTCCAACTATTAGAAAATGCAGAGGTCTTCAAAATATATACCATAAAGAAATACTAAAGGTATGGGAAATGAAAAACAACTACAAAGAAAGACCTTACCCTATATGAAATACCACCGCTTTCTGGGGAATATCTATTTGCCCAACACTGAGCAGTACCAGCTCATGCTTTCAAGGAGCATAATGCAGTTTGTATGCACTTCCTGGCATACAGGAAGAACTGGGGCCCAAAAGCATTTAAAGGTGCTTTTACATATTTTTTAATGTAATTAACACATGCTGACTATCATGTGAACTAAATTCCTACCTTACAACTGCACCTCAACATTAAAGGCATCCCACCTGATTGAAATGATTGCACAGTCCCCCACAGATTTCCTGCACTGTCACGGATTTCACCCGGGTTGTTTAGCTTTCAGTATCTCAGGATGCTTACAGTGCATCCGATACTGGAACCTACTAAAAACTCCATAAAAACAGGATGCCTTTTATTTCTTAAATATATATATATATATTTATATTTGTGTAATTTTTAGGGGAAAGGTGGCTAGACTTGTATATTTATCACCTAATGAAATACAAAACACATACTTAATCTTTAGCAAGTTTTGCCTCTAAATTCATTGCATCATTGGAAGTTTCTGGATGGCATAGTTAAATTCCTAAGTAAGTACACAAGTAACCCTAGATCATTAGGAATGGCATTGATTACTGATACAGCAGGTAATACACACAGCTTTAACACATGGTGACATAAACATAGTATGAGAGATTTCAGGAATCTAACCAGCATCTGCTGTGCAGAAAAAAAAATGTTCTGTTATTGACAGAATAGTTTTACCCAGGATAACAGACAATCTAAGATACTCACAGAACATCCTATGGCAGAATTAGGACTGGAATACCACAAGAAGATAATTAACATTCATTATACTGACATGTTATCTCTTATCACTCATAACAATAAAAGATTTATTTGTGCTCCCATAGATATGCTTTGACTTACTTTCTTAAATCCATCTAGATAAGAATAATTAATCTATGTAAAACCACATCCAGAATGTACCAATGTAAATACATTTTGATGATTTTTTTTCTGCAAAGGAAGGAAAAAAAAAGCTACCTCCAACAGCAGATATTTTGCATTAACACATACTATTACTACTTGCACAGAACATTTTACAATATCAACAACTATGTTAAAAAATATCTATTTAATTCCACTTCCAGCTGCGCTCTCAGCAAACGCAAACATACAGCAAACATGAGAACAAAACCAGGGTTTGTTTCATACATGGCTCCTGTGTAAGAACTAGCACAACTGTCCTTCACGTGGCCTGCTCCTGCAAAGTCCCAGTAAAACATCTGAAATTTCAACACTGCATATATAAATGCATACTAAAATCAGCATAAATACCTTACTTCTGCCTTGTCATACTCTTATTCAGCCACTGACTAATAATGACTTTAACTATACACACATATAAATAAGCTCTGTGCAGTTGAAGCAACTGCAAATACCCAATGACTTTACTTTCATTTTATATCTCCTCAGTTAAGTGGAAAGTTCCTGTGTGGCAGCTGCTCCTGTCTCCCTTAGCGACATTTGTACAGGTACATTATTTTTCTAGAACTAATTTCTCTAGAAAGGGGGGTATGGGTGTAGAAATAGTCACACAAAAGACAGGGGAAACTGTCAATACACAAAGAGCTGACACTTCCATTAAGTAAATAAGCTGGAAAGTTATTTCCTCTAATTATCTCCTGAAGCTTTAGCTAGCACTTGCTTTAGTCAGAAGTTTATTATATTGACAGTGTCCCTTCAAAGGAAAAGTCCAGTGCAGTATAGAAACTATTTTAATCAGTAGATCAGAATCACTATGGGCTAATGTGAGTCACACATGTAGAGAGATATGCACACATACATTCTATGTGATGGCCTTGGGAGGGAATGGGATCTGTCACATTACAGAACAGCAGCAGTTTGCATCCTGGGAGCCTGGCTTACCTACTCTGTGGCACTAGCAACCATATTAAAAAACAATCAGTCTTTGCTTCCCACATACTGAGATGTGTAAAGCACTTCAGAAGAGCTGTGCTTCACCGTAGGCTTGTAAAAAGTCCTGCAAAAGCTTTGCTGGAGCACTGCTGACTTGTGTCCTTAGAACTGGCATCTTTTACAGCTAAGATCTAAGAGTACTGGGCAGGACAGGTTAAGAATGTCTTGTGAAAGTACAACCACTGAAGAAGCTGCACTTCAGGAAAAACATCAGCTTCTCTATTTCAAATCCTCATGGGGCTAAAAAACACAGAACATATAAGAATTCACTCTTTTTTTTGTTTTGTTACTTTAAAATAAAACCTTTGTTTTGACATAACTAAGGATTGTATATTGGATTATTTTGAAGAGGCCTGGAAAGTCTTAAATTTCTAATAGTTCAAATAAGAACACTGGCATAAAAATGGACCCCAGTTGAGAAGTACAATTAAAATAGCAGATCCAGCTGACATAGACAACTCATTCACTGAGCAGAGGTACTGAAAATTACCAGTAGCTCCAGGAACTGCCCTGAGAATTCCTATCTGTTCCTATCAACCAAATACTTACTTTATGTCATCTACTTGTATTAGTCTGAGATCTGAGTCTTTCTTAAATTACATCTTGTAAATGTTGATGAATTTTGGAAAGAAGAGGCTATAGCTTGTGATCAAAGCTGAATGGATTATCATTTATTAAAAAAAGGCATCCCACTGCCACCTACCCGATAGTTTCTCCTCATCCTCTGTGCCCCATCTGTTGTTAAGGACCACCAATCCCTAGAACGGTCCTTAGCACAACAGCAGCTGCCATTAGAGGATGGAACCTCAGTCAAGGGGTAGGTGTTTTACCTGTTGGCATGCCTCTTATGTTTTCAGGCTGGTACTCCTAATTCTGAGTAGCCTGTAGAGGACATTGGTGTAGCTGCACACATCTGTAGGCCACTGCTGCCAGCACTGCAGGACTCTCTCCTCCCAGTTCAGGGGGAGAAAAAAGGTGCAGGCTGAAAAGCTCAGACCTGACCCAGGGTGGAGTATCAATCCATTGCATTCTTCTATCAAGAAGCTCTTCTCCTGCCCTTTAAAATTTAGGCACACTGCTCTTTTACAACACAAGTCATTCTGAGACTAAAAAAGGTGAATCTTTTGCTGTGAAAAGGGATGAAGACAGAAGTAGCCTGTTATTTTTTTTACCTTTTGCATTTCTGATGTGAAATTCCAGCTATTATAAGGTGCTTGTCACTGTCAATCAAGATAGCTCTTATGGGATCTAAAGTATTTTGTACCTACAACAGAGATTAATACCCATAATTGTTACTGGCAACAGATTGGAACTATCCCTGATGAAGTCTGAGGCAGTTCTTACCATAGGGAAGTTACTTTACAGCTATATTCCTGCAAAGTAACTTCATATTGTAGTATAATTCATGGGAGTTGAAGTGGTAAAATATCTCGGTGCATCTGACAGGTATCCTGACTTTTATTCTGAAAGAAGAACAGTTTCCATTTTCCCTAGCTTTAAAACAACTGTTTACCCATCACTGCTGCCACAATTTGGTTCTTTACATAAATCAGCATTTGGACATCCTACCCACATGAATGGATTTGTGGATGTAGGCTTGGGTCACTAAAAACTGCTGTGCTAACATATATTTAAGGTTTAGTGAAGTACTGAAATACTATTTTGACAAAGATTGTTTTTCTAAAGCCTGGGCCTCTGGTTTTGTAACCTCCCATTCCATCTGAAAAGAAGGCTGGGATTTTGCACATTAGATTTTCTGAAGAGAAACAAAGTGTAACAACTAACCTCAGAAACAGCAGCTCTGGCACATGATAAAGGAGAAGAAAGTATATGGGGAGGAAATGTAACAGTAAGGAGGAAAACTCGATGACTGCTGCATGTAAGCACCAAGTTACATTGTCAGGGATAAAATCCTGGTCCTTCTGAAATCAAAAGCACAATACTTTCAAAATCACATATGAATGTCGTTGTCAATACCATGACCAACAGATTATCTCTCAGGTGCTTTTACAGAAAATAACACAACTCCTCTTGGGCATGTTATTTTGTACACACAGCATCTCTGAAAGGAAAGGAATTCACTTAAGTAGAAATCTTAAATACTACTTTGAGGGAGTAAAAGCCTCTGAAGTATCTTCACTGTTTGAGTTATCCATGACTATGAATTAGTAAGGGTAAGCAATTATTTCTTCTTATATAAATGTATGATCCTCTACTTTTTGCAAAGTATCAGATCTGTACAATTACCACTTGTTTTGCAAATACTTTCCAGGCCTGTTTGCAATTTATCTCCTGTTAGGGTTATATCTGTAGAAAAAAACAAAAACCAAAAAACAGAAAAGGAGCTATTACACTGTGATCAAAACAGATACAGAGAAGGTGTGAAAGGCACTTGTGTTCACGATGCGGTGTCAAACATGCAGAACATCTTGCAGGCAGTTCTAAAATCCTTCATATTTTGTGACTGCCAGTCACTTTGGATGACAGTTCAAACAATGCATCCAAAGTTTGGCTTGCCAAAGGGTACATCTCTTGTTTACTTTTTAATTTAAATATTAATCTCCATGCTTTCAGTTCTGAAATTATGAAGATGGATTAGCAGCTTGTCCAAAATACCAGCCAGGCCTTGTAGTAAACACTTTTAAGAGGCACAATGTTGGCAGAAAGCTTCTGAAATTTCAGTCCGCAAGTAAAATGTCAGTTAAAGGTTTAAGAGGCTTGAATGTTTACATAGATTAACATTCACTTGTCCTCTCATGTGCAAGAAATTGATCATTTTCATTTGCATTTTCAGGTTCATCTGCTTCTTCCACAGGGTTCTTTTCCTGCAACCCACTATTTTCTGAACAAGAATCATCATCTCCATCGCTACGGTGACCTTCAAGACTGTGCCTGATGCCATAAGTAAAGTAAATGAGGAAGCCTTCCAAAACAAAAACAAGAAAAGTTAAAAGGGTTTTCAGGCAAGTAGTGCATCAAAATGTAGTGAGTTACTGGTCTCTGTCTGAACATATTTTATTTGATTCTTTAGAGTACTGAATCAGAGCTCATGCTTCAGGTCTTCCCTGTTCCTATGGAAAGTACAAGCACTAAACCACAATGCATCATTCTTGTGTAAATGAATGCTGTAATAGGTCACGGAAACCGCTATCTCGAATTTATCTCATTGGAATTAATACAATTTTATGTATCCTAAAGGAGAATGACTGATGTACTGGGAAGGAAATGCTTACAAACAGGTCTCTGCAAAATTGTAACAATACTTATTAGAAAATAATTGCGGCTTATTGGAATTATCCTATAACTTTGATTCTTTCTACTACTTGAAAACTGTATTTACATTTCTGACTTCATAGTAAGTACCCCTTCTGAGGCATGTTCTTGTTTTGATCAGAAATACCAGCTGATTTATCAAAACATGGACTTTTGTTCACATATTCAAAAAAATGTGAAGAAAATGTTTTACAATGGGATTTATCAGTCCTAACATAGGCGACTGAAGCGAAGAACCTACCGAGTGCCATCCAGAAGCTGAATCTGATCCAAGTGTCTCCACTTAACTGTACCATCAGGTAAATATTCACCAGGATACTGAATGATGGCAAAAATGGCAGCAGTGGAACCTAAAAGGAATTATTTAAAAGGTCTGTAGCATTAAATGTCATTTTGTGTGTGTCACACTTCAGAGAACACAAACTAGAATTGACACATCTGCTCACTAAAAATAATAGGAATATTTTCTTCCTAAAATATAGTGTATTTTTTTTCTCACTGAGTTTAACTACTGGTTTCTGTAAAACTTGAACTTTTAAAATAAATTCTTTGAAAAATATATTCTCTAAGGCTGTGAAGAAAAACCTTTGTGCTAAACATATACTAATGAACTGCCATTCACACCGACTTCAGCAGTACAGCCATGTTTTGCAGCCATGCTCCTATAGATGTCACACATTTCAGTCTGTGGGCAATGAAACCTTTTCTCTAGTCCTGAGAAGATCTAGACTGGACTGCATATGCTGATGACACAGCCATGAGCATCTGCTCCCCTTACCTTCACAAACCCTGCAATAGTGGCAGTCCAGTTATGAAAGGCTGCCTGAAAAAGGACCATCTGCCTCTCTCTGCCCCTCTCCCACTTGTCAGAATCCATCCAAACCTCTCATTAGAGAATAACAGTGAATGTTATTCACCATAAAAGCAACTTTCTGCTGGTTCTGAGGCTGCCTTTGGATGAGGAGAATGGTAACTATGAAGGACACCACCAACACAGCAAGAAGGCCAATACTCCAGGGCTCCAAGTTAGCAATGAAATGAATCCCGTAAGTAGTGAGGACACTCAAGCCACAAACCAAGAAAGCTGTGTGAAAAACAAAATGATGGAAATGAGAGAGAGATTAGTTAATCTGATTGATGAGGATGTGACTTTTAAGAAGAGTGATAGCAGGTCGTTGGTATGAATTGTTATCATGAAACTTTTTAATTAAAGGAAAATGGACTACAGATTAGATCCATCAAGAAATATAAAAGCATTCCGCAGAATGACGTATTACTGAAGGAAAGCATGTTGTAACTGGTTTTTTAATTCTGTTTTCAATATATTTCCACTATTTATGTTCATGCAAGTTTGGATAGCTGAATGCTTACCTAAGAGACCCACTAAAAAGTTAACAATAGTTGCAGTCTGCTCGGTAGGAAAACTGGATGGATTAATCAGGGCCTGAAGACTGAAGCTGTTCTCTTCTATCATATGTATCTGTGATTCACTTACTGCACATTCCTTTTCAGATGCAGCCAAAGCTGCTTTTTCTGGAGGGTATTTTGGTTGTTCGTAGGTTACACTGGGTTGGTACCTATGCATAAAATAAACAGGATAATAAAAAAAATTAAGCCTACTTTGGGATTTGAAGCAGTGTGACTCTAGGAATGTATTTAAATGCTAACTCCTCTGCAGTAGTGATTTAGAATTTCTCACTTTATATCTGCACTGCAACAGCATATATTAGTCATTATCACATATATGCAACCTATGGAAACTCACTTTTTGCTACATCTGGAGATTGTTTTTTTGTTGTTCTTTTAAGCTACATTTGTACCTCAACATATCTATACAGGTCAGACAAATTACCACTCTTGTACAAAAAGGGGACAGGATCTGGAGGGCAAGGAAAGTGTAGGGAACATCATTCTGACTTGCTTCCCATAGGGTGAGAGGCCTACTAACTAGCACAAACCAAAATTTTACATCTGCATGTTTAGATTTTAAGGATATTTACAAAAATACTTATGTTAAATAAGCCATTGTGGGATAAAATAGTTCTATTTTAGCAGAAATTATCACAACACTGAATTTGAGCCAAATTTAAACTTATACTTTTCAACGTTCCTTAGCCTTAAGTAATAAAGACTGACTTTTAAAGTTCAAAAAAGCAATACATAACAAAGTGAGCTGTAGCTACCAATATATTAATATTATCCCTTAGCTTCACAAGCAGAAGAGATACGAGATTTTTACTGACAAGTGTTGATAATCTCCCTATTTGAGAGAGAAAATTTGCACTCTCTTCTAGGGGTACCACAACTTGAAACTCTCATTTGGTCTTACATTTCTGACTAGGATAATACAAAGCAATTATTTGAACTTGTTCGTGCTGTGAACTACCTGGAACATCTACACCTTACATTTATCACCTCCACAGTGTAGTAGATGATGTACAGTATAAGTAGTATTCATATCAAAATAACATTCCATGAATTTTGTATACAAGGTTTCATCTAGTACTGTTGTGATGAATGCTTAGACTAATACGTCTTCTGGAAAATAAAAGGTTTCTAGTTTTCACATGAATCTTTGACTTGACTAACTCATATGATAATATACCATTGTTTTCCTTGACAGGTCACTGCTGCATAGTAATCATTTGTATACGTACAGCTAACTTTAAACATGTAGCTATCTGGCAAGAAACATACTCGGTAAATGTAACTTCTGTTTGTATACTGAGCAACACAAAATAAAGCAAAGTAGAATACAAAGGAAGCTTTTTGACTCACCTAAGAATGAGGACACAGGTTGCCACAAGTGAATAAGCGAGAAGTGTACCAATAGACATCATGTCCACTAAAGCCTTTAGGTCAAACAGAAATGCCATTACAGCTACAGAAGGGAAGGGATGGGAGAAAGGGAGAAGAGAAAGAAGAAAAAAATACAAAATTTGTATGAGGCTGACATAGAATCATCGAATCATATGATTTAGGTTGGAAAAAGACCTTTAAGATCAAGTCCAACCATCAGTGCTAAGATTGACACATATCAAGAGCTAAGATTTTTAAAATCAGCCTGCAGCATAGCTTTGCTTTTTTTTTTCCTCACAGCAATATGAGCAAAATCACGATAATCCTTAAAAAAAACATTTTTGTAAGCCATCACCAACATTCCCAAACTTCATTTCCTACAGTTGGGGATCTCATTCATATAGATATGCACCGATGAGCTGTACAGTCATGCTGCATAATCAAGTGACTTGTATTGTACTTATCTGGACAGAAGTATTTCCACACATGGCTTGTTGAATTTGGGCCACAGTAAAAATACAGTTAAAGTTCAGATCCTGCCACAGTATCTCACCAAAGCTGAAAGGATGTATCCTGCTGCAAAACTGGGGAAAAATGAACTGACACAGTAAGACACTGGTATCTAAAATTTCTGCTGAGAAAGAGCTCTACATAAAGAGGACTTTCAAGAATAGTCTTGAATAAAATACTAGTTTTGTAGGGTATTAAAAATTTATAATCTTACTAAAAGAAGTTAAGTTCAAGTGGCCTTCAGGAATGGGCAGCAAAATCTCACAAGAACTAATATTCTTAAGATCACTGAAATCAGTGGCAGAAATTCCCATGCTATTGAGGGTAGTTATAGCAGTCTTCATGTTTATAAAAGCTGATGCCACATTCTTCTGGGGACTCTTGAATGCCTTTTTTAGTCTGTGCTCTTTGCATACAGATGCACATAACTCAGAAAAATTAACTAAATAAAAGGATAATGCTAATTGATTTTTAACATATATATGGTCGAAGAACACCTTCAATATTTGTATCTTAACATTACTGGAATGCAAAAAGAATCTTAAAATGCTTAAACTTTTGAATCACCAATAATCTCAAAATAAAAATGAACTATTAAACATAGTCTTTATACGATGCAGGTATATGCACACACATTTTTTCTGTATTCAGAAATACTCATATATAATTTTTATGTTACGTGCTTGTTGATATAGTTGCAGACAGGTATATAAGTGCATAAACACACATTCCCATGGCATTTGATCCTGAAGGAGAAAGCAAAATGTGATTTTCTGAATACAAGACTGCTGACTTATAGAAGTTTTACTTCATCTGTGAGTCTCCCTTTCCAATGAAGGAAGGAAGGCCATCCTGTTTAATGACAGTGGATGTTCCTAAATCTAAGAAGTCACATATGGGGGAGATTTCCTAACCTACAGCTCCACATGCTCAAAAGTGCATAGGTAAGCAAAGCTGTGGAAGAACAGAACCTAGTGTAACTTCATGTAAGTAGCTATATTTAATTTTCAATCCTAGATTCTAAGGGCCACCTTGTAGCCCAGAATATTCCTTTACATTAGAGAACAAATCTGAAAAATGCCTCTAGGTTTCTAAGAGAGAAAAAAAACTTGCAGTATTGCTTTTCCACTTCTCTTAATTCAACTCCAATTTTAAGAAACAACAGTAGACCTATTTATGGTGATGAAAACTTGGACTGCCACCAAAACATTTAGCTGAGTTTTGCAGTCATGTTACCACCTGTGAAAAGGTAAGTCACAGTAATAACGTGACAACTGATTCAGCTTTAGTCTTGACCTGATAACTTTAATTAAGGGCCAAACATGCAATCTCCTTAGCACTTCTTAAAGCTATCCATGCAAAGAATGAATAGCAAAGTCAGACAGTAGAAGCTGTTGCATACTTCCATAACTATTCCAGGAAATCTGTGTCCACCAGTTACCAAATATGCACCTTTTTAGAGACAGAAAAAGACATTACTCCTTCTCCAGCAGTAGATAAAGCTGTCTTCAGGTGAGTTGTTGGAACACCAAATTCCACAGACTGTCTAAAAAGCAGTCCAAGTGATGGCTGATGCATAGCTATAGTCACAGCTGCATAACTGTATCAGTTTACCAGCTGGGTAACATGGATTTCTCTCTCCTCATCATCACCATGATTTTAGGTAAAGATGGTAATTTCATCCCAAGTAAATGCACTTCCAAATTCTTCTGAGGGAATATGCCAGTAATACAAATTCAAATAATATAAAGTCAAAATAATAAAAGTATTTCTAAGCAGTTTATTTGTACTGGGACCAAAGGAAAGGAAACTGGTGGCAATGGTTCATGTGGGAGCTGCCCAGACAATGACCATGTTTTCCAACATTACTGATAAGTACGACATGAGCTGTTCCAGTCTTGTGGCATCTGAGGATAAACCTGATTACAAATAATAGTATTTGAGTCTCAGTTCTAAACCTCTTATTTGATATAAATTTTACCAGAGTTGCTAAATTATAAGTCTTATATTTAACATTTTAATTACTTTTAAGACTTATTTATTTGCCTTTGAATTACAGCTTCTAGAGCTTCCAGTTTTCATGAGTAGTCAGACATCCCACTGAAATGACAATGAAATTTGGGCACAATGACATGCACCTCTGCTAGAGGTATGGACAAAAGTGAAACAATTGTATGTCAAAAATTTCTCATTAAGAGTTGGCAACAGCTTCCAAAATGCTGTTTCACTACAATAAACGTGGGCATTTATGTGCAAACACACACATGTAGCCCTCAACCACAGCCTGATAAGCCTAGACAAAACCAGAATCCTTTTACTTTAGAAGACATTTTAAAATGTTTGTATTTTACATAAAAGGTGATCCTGCTGCAGATTGCATTTTTTTTTTCTCATGTCTCATTATAAAAAACACGACAGCTTTCCCCTCTTATAGATGTGAGAAATATATAGGCAAACATCAGACAAGGAAACCCTGTATGTAGAGCATCAACATAAGGGACCCAGATTAAGTAAGAAGCTTATTCACAATATGAGGCCAATATTAAAACCAAAAAAACCTAATTTTGAATTCTCTGTTATTAAGGACACCACCACCACCACGATTGGCATGATTTGGAGTTCCTGTATCCTTTGATTACTCAGTAATTTTATTCCAATTTCACATGCAAGGGAAGTTAACAAGCAGCCCTTTTCAAAAATATAAAGTACCATGCACGTGCATAGAGCATTTCAATCTCAGCTTTAAATAACATGGGCTTTGAGAGCTTACCAGAGATGACCCCTGCTGTCAAGGTGGCAGAAACTGGTGCCTGCCTCTTACTCACTTTGGCAAGAAAACTAAAGAGTAAACCATCGCGTGCCATGGCAAACAGAATTCGGGGCAAAGGGAACATAGAGCCGAGAAGACTAGAACAGAAAAATGTATAGTTCAAATACAGGTTATTAAAAGCACAATGCTTTACTGGCAAACCCAACTACACAAAAAGACAGCTCAGAAGAGTTAATGGGTTTAGGTATAGTTTTGGTTTAGGCTCTGTGTCACTGCTCTTTTTTTTTTTATTTGGTTGACTGATGTTCTTGGGTTTAGGTTGTTGTCTATTTTGAACCTTGGTGTTGAAAGTGCTTGAGATTAACCAACAAATACAAAATCTGTGGTAAAGAAAAGTTTTACTGATAACCTACTTTACCTGGTGACAATCAGAAGTGATCAGTTCAGTCTAAAGCAAATCAAAGCTGCACAACAGTGGTTTATTTCCATATATGCAAATGTGTTTAGCAGTGCACCTTTCTTTACAAGGATCAACTCTTAGTCTCACCTGCCACTGCACCAGAAGACAGAGTAGCAAGTAGTGGGGTCCTTGTTTTGGAACTGATTTGAGCTAGACATTTGAAAAGCAACCCATCCTTCGCCATAGCATAGATTACACGTGGCATTGGGAAAATGGATCCAAGAATACTGAGTAAAAAGCAAACACATGCAACATGGCAAACATTTCATGCAGAGTTGTATCATAGACAAATTATGTTAAATAATGACATATATAGAAACAAAATTTATGATTGTAAGACAAAACCAGAAAGCTCATAGCCCCAAGATACTACAGATCAGACACTGACAGAAATTGTTTTTTCCCTCATGTTGATTTTTTTGTTTGTTTTGCTTTGTCTGCTTTTAAATTAATTTAGGTAATGGAATTGCTTAATCAGAGAGAATTTAGATTAGGAAAATAACTCTTGCCATCACTGTAGCACTTGGGTGTTAGTGGCCCAGGAACATGTTCCAGGTGACACTAACTATGCAATTATTTTTTCCTTTTCCTGAAAGAAGTCTGTCAGTCAACAGCAGTAGCAAATCAACAGGCATTAGCAGCATCTCTTATGCTCTACATTTCCATGAGAGGCTGTTGATTGACAGTAATTCAAAGTAAGCACCATGGAGTTATACTTGGGTACATTATTTCTTTTGATTAAAGCACCTCTAAGCCAAGCTTCAATTAAGAATGTTTCCTTTTTTGGAAGAATTAAAGCTAATTAATTTAATTTTGTTATAAGCAGAACACAGAAAGCTTTTAAACTGTTGATTTCTCAAAGCTCTTTTTAAACACACTTCTTAAAATTAGGTGGTTTCTTTCATTCAGAGCAAAGTAACTGCAATTCAGAAAACCAAAAACATTGAAAGAACAAAAGGCAAAATCATAGCCAGTATAACCTCTGCAGCAAGCACACTAGTTTTTAACTAGTTTTTAGTTGATTTTTAAAATATTGATAATTAAAATCCACTGCCAAGTTTTTTGCTGTTGTGCTTTGTAAAATTTATTTATCGTACCCCTTTTTCATACATTCACATAAATAAAAGAAATACTAACAAGTGTCTTTAATCTGAGGAAACAAGTTCACTATAAGAGGTAAGTATATGGACCAAAAGCAATAATCTCTTTTTTTTTTAATTATACCTCTAAACTGAGGAATGCAAGATATAATTTTCTTTATTTTGTTTTTAACTGAGACATCAGTCAACAAGCTGAAAGATTAATCTCTCTGTATAAATAAATAGAATTCATCATAGTAAAAAATATAATTCATCAGGGGTAAAAAAAAAAGACACCAAAAATTCACGTTTCTGAAAGTGTTCTACCATCTCTGTTCATTTTGTTCTCCCATATTAATTTATTTAATCTAGTCTCTGGTTATATATCACTTTTACTATCTATTATTAGCATAGAGGAAAAATTAAGCAAAACACTTTAAACTGATGCAACCATGACAACTGGATAGAAACTGGATTACAATTGGTGTGTAATATATATGGACACATACTAATATATCTTATGGCCACTCTGATGCTTTTCATAAGAGTAAAACATTGAGTTCATCTTACATCCATAGTTTCACAAAGGGGAATAAGTTATAATATTTTCATAGCTATAATCTACATCTCAAATACCCACACAGCAACCACAGGAAGGGATGATGTCAGAAGACAGACTGGCTACTGGAGGAAAACAGAGAGACAGGCAACGAAGATGAGGAGTGGAGCTAGTTAATCATCTCTTCAATTTTGCCTGCAAATACACAGAGCCCATAAAGCTGCTGAATAATTGGAAGTGGACAGCAAGAAAGGACAAAATGGGTGAGGTTTATTTTATCAGTTAATAAAAGTAACTTGCAGGTCATATGTCTGAAAATACGTTTTTAATAAAAACACCCTTATGGTTAATAAGCCAAAGAGGTAGAGTTCAATAACATTATTGTTTAAAAGGAACATAAATTAATGCACCTACTGTGATCAAGACCTGCTTAAGTCTAAAGCATGCTTATAATACTTATTGCTAATCCCTTGCATGAACTAAACCTTCAAAATGAATGCATAGACATATATTTAAACGCCATATATTATCCATCGGCTTTTCCCAATAAATTTAGTGTTTGAATGTCTTTACCTTGTAGACAAAGCACAGAGGGATCCCACTGCTACAACGTATTTTGCAGGACCCCATCCAACATATTCAAATGCTACTGGCAGAGGACTCTTCTCATCTAGTAGATAGTATGGCATCATAAGTGTCAGTGCAGCTGAAACCCCAAAATAGGCCATGAAGCAGACAAGTAGGGACACCACAATTCCTATGGGTATGGCCTTCTGAGGATTCTTGACCTCTTCTCCTGAAAAAAGAAAAAAACCCAAAACACCACCCCACCAAAACTTTTTAATGCTGAAGGTGGAAATAAGTAAAAATATAAAAATCAAACAAATCATTTGCTAATCTAAGCCATGGGAATCATACTTGTAATAGAAGTTTCTAAAATCTCTATAAAAGAAGCTCAGTGGCACAGAACCGAACTCAGTATTTTGTTGACAGAAATAGCATTAAAAATAGAACTGAAGGACATAAAATACATTTTCTATTTAAAGTATTCAAATCCCACAATTTCTAGTTGTTTACCTACAATTTACAAATTCACTGTACTCATTCCTATCAGACATACAGAAGCCAGTCTTCAGAAGAAGTACCGTGTCTCAAAAGATTTGTAAAAGTAAGCAGGTGTGTAACATGATTCAGGCAGAAACAAAATGTATACTGAACACTCACTAGACTTAGAAAGCAACAATTAATATATTTGAAACAGGAATAAAATTAGTAAATGTCCTTCCTCTCAAAGACAGCCACATTCAGGAGTGAACTCAGACTGGTTCTGTGGAAACTGAAGAAGGTTTAGGAAAAAACAAAGGAAAAACAGTTGATAGATATTTATGTTTGTCTTGGATTTTTTACAAAAAGCCCATGTCATACATATGTACTTATATAGGTATGCATATAAATACTATACCAGTTGTTGCAATGCAGTCAAATCCTACAAAAGCATAAAAACAGGTTGCAGCACCAGCCAATGTTCCCGTGAAACCATATGGCATAAAGCCACCGTTCCCATATATGCTTGTCACATTCTCATAAGATGATAAATTCCTATAAAAAACAAAAACAGAGCAGAAAAGTAACTTTTAAATAAGTGGTAGAACAAACACATGCATCCTCCTTCCCTAGCACTCTGATAAAACATGTTAAAATGCTCATGTCAAGACAGAGTTCTGCTTTACAAAACTAGAGAAGACATTTTTACGTCAAAGCTTGTATGAAAGACAAAAATAACAGTACATGAAAGAATCAAATAACTATCATCTTACTCACTTTTCAGTTTGTGGCAAAACATATTCATAAACTAAAGTCATACTCACACACTGCAGTTAACACATGGCTTAAGGATGAGAAGCCAGCAACCACACAAATGGCTATAGAAACAGTACTGAAATAAGATTTTTCTTTTTTAAAAAAAACAAACCCTACAAATTTTGAATTAAAGGGAATTAAAAGTTTATCATTCCCAGCAACATAGCTGTTACATGCAATATTACTAAAGCAAGCACAACCGAAAATTACTTGGAATATGAGCAAATAAATTGACTTAAAAAAAATAAAAAATTACTCTGTTACTCCAGTATAGTTTATGAGATATTCTTCACTTATTTTCCAGTTGTAAGGATCTCCTTTCACAAAACCAGAAATCATAACGAAGAGTAGGACCAAGATGTTAATAGCAGTGAAAATTTTATTCACCCATGCAGATTCTTTCACTCCAAATGATAAAAGACCTAAAAATAAAAAATATTTTATAGCTGTGAATGGTTCCTTAAACTAATTTAATTTAAAAAAAAAATGAGATAAACATGTAAAGTTCTGTGATTAATACTAAAAACCAGGACTAGATCTTGTACTTTTTAAAAGCAGTAGCAGAATTTACTAGACTCTTTCATAGCATGGTAATAGGCAAGTGTACTGAAAACCAAAGAAATAGAAAGCTTTTTAATTGTATTCTTTAAGTTTTGGAAAAGCATTTTGAGCAATTGTTACTGCTTTTCTGAGATTCCAATTCCTATCTCTATTTTATATGACAGAGCAAAACTAGGTATGAGTATTTTATGCTTAGTAAAAACAGATAGAGAGAATTTATTCCTTACGGAACAATTATTCATTAACCTAATAATTTTGCATATTTTATTATTAATGTAATCTGTTCACTCTTTTTAGGTTTTAGTATCCATCACAGAGTAATAGTCACATTTTCTATCTCATTAATAAAACTTTTCCAAGAAATGCACACCTCCTGTTCATAAACCCTGACTCATAGAGATTCCAGAAAACAGCCTGATACAAAACAGACATGCCCAAGGTTGCAGAGTAGTGCTTTCACACATTCTTAAAGTTATTCCATCAGGATCCTACTGTTTGTAACAACTATAAGTGTACTAACAGTTTAAAGGAAGAGCAGGCAGTGAGCAGACCAGGAAAAATTAAATCCAATGGGAAAGCCTCCACAGGTTCTTTGTACTCTGTTTCCACTAAGACATGCTTTCTCTCATTATTCAGAGATTAAGTCTGAAAATTTTAAGCCTCTCAAGATAATGTCTAAAAAAATTTCTGACTCCCCTAATGAGGTATTTTCTATCTTATCATAACACAGAAGTTATATGAACTGTTTTCTTCACCATTTTTTTTTATTGGAAATAGGCGTATGCTCTCTTTACCTCAGTGTATCCCTAAAAGGCAGTGTCTCAGCATAGAATGTGTATTTTTTTAAGCTCTCTCTGTAGGAAATGAAAATAAATCCCCCAACCAGATTTCTGTGTACTTCCCCTTGTGTTTAGCACATAATGTGTGCCATAAAACATCATCTGCTACTCTCTTGATTCAGCTTTGTGCAGCTCAGGCTCCCATTAATGCTTCACGCTCAGCCAGCGCAGGCCGGAGCCATCCCCACCGTCCATCCCCTCTGCAGTGCTGAATTCCACACAGCTCGTTCACTGGTGGTTTGGCTGCTTAACACACAGCCTGGAGAGGTAATTCCTGTCACAAGCATGAGAGAAGTAAGAAAAGGTCCTGCTTTGGTTTGATCTAAAGAGAAACTGAACATGGCAGATATTGCAGATGCAGGTAAGAAAGCTTCTACTGAATACTGAAATGCTTCTAGCATTGGCTGAAGACAAGGCATACGCTTTAGGACACCCCTGCTGCTTCCTTTACTCCTGGTGGCAATAGTAACATTTCTTTGTCAAAAGCAATTATTAAATGCAAGCAGGCGAAGAAGCTGCCATATTGTTTTGAGCTTTCTGATCCCTCATAAAGCATATAGCTGATGACAATTTTTTCATTTAAAAACATGATATATGAGTAAAGACAAAAAAGAAATAGAATTAGGTGGAGCAGACATGAAAGTTTTACTTAGGATTCATACGGATCTGTTGGGTCATGCCAGTAGTTGGAGTGCCCTTTAGGTCAAACAAGTTCTAGGCCTAACAACTCTTTTGAAGACTTAAAAAAAAGGGAAAGTTATTTTATATTGAATAAGTTAAATAAATTAGAGGGGGAAAAAAAACCCTTACAAATACCCACTACATGCAGAATTTGTGAATTAAGCAAAGTACATCACATGACGAAAGTATAGCTCTTAACCTCAAGGTCCCTCTGAAAGCATTTGCCAGTGATAAAGCCATAAAAGTCACACAGAAATATATAATTTTCCTGTTATCATCATTCTGTATCGTGGGTTTTATTAAAAAGAAAAAAGTGATTGTTTCAAGGCGTGAAAGTTTGATTATATACATTTAATTCCCAGAATTATAGTGCCAATACACATACATTTGAAATTCTTAAACATTATTAAGGAAATTCCAGTAAGTCACAAAAGGCATTTTAGAATTTTAGTCTATAAGAAACACTCCCAAGTACCACAACCAGCATATATTGTCTTACCTGATAAAAGTAATATAAGAAACACAGCAAAGAAGTCAGGATACTCTGCTAGCCCAGAGTAATTCATTTTGAAGTAGGTTCCAAAGAAATGACCAATCCGTTTTCCAAGAAGTTCATCAAAGGTGCCACTCCACGCTCTTGCTACACTTGATGTACCTTCATAAAATACATGCATGTTTAGGGTTTTGCATAGGTACAAAAGGATACAGTTACTTAATTCGAAAAAAGAAGTAAAACTAAGCACCTTGTTACTTGCTTTTGAAACAGCAAGTTTGTGTTAAAAAAGTTATTTTGTTTTGCTGAGGAATTTCAATGTTGTGGATGTTTTCTACATAATTAAACAGTAACATACTATTCACAACTAAAATACAAATTTGTATCTCACTAATTCTCAAAATATTGCATAAATTATTTCTGTAACATTTACAGCTGATGTCGTCCTGGAAGAGGCTTATTTCTAAAGTTACAGTATGACATAGGGTAATTAATGTAAAGAAATGTAAGAAAGCAGCTTAAGAAAGAACGTGAAGAAAAGTCTGTCCACCTAAATAGAAAGCAAAACTACGAGCAAGACATAATACTGCTAGAGTGACTATTTAAGACTAATATTCTGCTCTAGTAAAGAGTGCAGGTGTCATGGCTAAATGTGACCTTGTTTTTAAAACTCTCCCATCATGAAATATATTTCAATACAATAAACAGGCATATTGATTTTGTAGTGATTGGGCAACAATCCATAGTTAGGTATACATATACAGCTAGGCATGATATATATACACAGTATAATGGATGGATAGAACAGATACCTCTGGAAGAAAACTTTTTTGAATGAAAAAATGATATCTCTACTAAAACACTGAAATAGTTATTTGAATATCTGCCATATAAACATCGATTTTATTCAGATCTGCTCAACTTTTGGATTCCCTGATAGGACACTATTTAATTAGCATGACGCTATAGTAACGGTCGGTGCTTAAGCATCATGACTTTCTTGAAGTGAGACACTGCAGTGATGGGGTCCCTGTAAACGTGCTCACTGAGCATATTCATAAGAAAGAAAAAAAAACAGTTTATTACTTTACTGAAATTATTCTTGCTGACCAAAGACAGCAAGGAATTCCTGTTTATTCTTGTCCATCATCACTGAATGGCCTCACACAATTTTTATGCAAGGTATGCTGCTCATGTTGCTGAAGACACACTGTTTACAAAAGCATCTTGCAAAAACACCTGTTTGCAGTGGTGATGCACAGGAGGAAATAACCTAACCAGATTACTTTGATTATTTTATTTCAGCAGAAGTAAAAAGCAATAATACCTAAGAATAGAGACAGGAAAGACAGAGCCAAATCTGTATCTCCTGCCTCAGAAACCCTTGAGGCCTGTGTTTGTCCTTTAGCTTACCTATAATGTATGATAAAATGAGATTCCAACCAGTGATAAAAGCCCACAGTTCACCAACAGTCACGTAAGTGTACAAATATGCAGAACCAGTCTTGGGAACACGAGCGCCAAACTCAGCATAGCAGAGACCTGCCATCACGGATGCCAGCGCAGCAATGAGGAAAGAAACAACAATGCTAGGTCCAGAATCAGATTTGGCTACTTCTCCAGCAAGGACATAAACACCAGCACCAAGGGTACTTCCTACACCCAGGGCTATAAGGTCCACTGTTGATAAGCATCGGCACAACTTTGAATCCTCCGGACTTTCACCGCTGACATTCTTCTTCCGCACCAGACATCGGACAAAGGATAAAGCTGGTCCACAGGGTAACATGGTGGGTGTAGAGCTCTGAAATAAAAGAAATCATTACAGTACATAAAAGGTAGCACAGGCCCTGGAGAAAAACAATGGAAAAACTTAGTTGTAAGTGTAAGAACTTGAATCACACCTACTACTTAATGTATTTACACTCTGCTGTGACACTAAATGAACCGGCATGTGCTTTTTCCCCAGGAAAAAAAAAAACATTGGGCATTCAGTAATCCTAATTTTATATTCAGAACTTATTTCTCCAGGGAAATACATCCATTATCTTTAGGTTTACAACAGTGCTAAAAAAAACTCTGCTTCTATTTATCTTGCTAATGGTCACTTCTTAACCATTTCTAAAACAGAACCAGAAGAGACAGCTCCTATATCATAAGGATCCTTTTAAGATAAGGATCAACACCAACACAAATGAAGATTGTTAAGATCTAAAACCCCCACACTAAGGCTATAAATAACAAAAGCTTTAAAATACAGCATTCTGACAGAGCCAAGGCAATCTCCCTTTGCCTTCAAGTACATGGATTTTGCTTTTAGAATTTTGAAAGCAGATTAAAATAGTGTTTCTGCTCCTTCCCACACCAGTTGTTTCCCAGAACTAATTATATCTGCAACAAAATCTCATACAACTCTCCCTGACAGCCACCTAAAAAAACCTGATGGGTTTGTTAGATACTCATCTGCTCATCCCATACCAACTGCAATCCTTTGGTATTCTGAGTGCACATGCAGTATGGGGTGTGATCAGCTCCTGCAAACCTANCAAACTGATATTTGCCTTTGCAACTCATACCATAAATATCTATATGCTGCTCGTGATTTATTAAGTAGAACCCTCCTGGAAACACAAGAATCTTTTTCATTTAGACAAAGATGCTCTGTTGGTAGATTCCTCCCTTTGTATCAGTTTCCTAGACAGTAAAGGGAACTTCTGTTCACAGCAGTCCAAACCACTAACAGCAATGACTGCATCAAGATGGATAGCTCATTTAACCTAGAACAAAATGTCACAAGAGAACCACAATCCTGATATGATTGCTTCTAAAAAAATCCCCTTGGGTATGAAAAAAAGAGAGAGATCCATGTGCAGAAACATTTTCTCCCTATTTCTGCAATAGCTCCCCAAGCACACTCAGACAAACCACTCATGTCTTTAGAGAGCATTTTTTAAGAGAAAGTCTCTGATCCCTTTCAAGGAATGGGAAGTTGACAACAGTGAATAACTGGCTAGCTCTGGGCAGTGACACTGAATGCCCATTAGAAAGGTGACTGCTGCCCTAGGACAGTGGAAGGAGACAAGACAGGCAAATTTCCAAAGCTCTGCTGCAATTAGACAGACCTGTCAGCGCACCAGACTCCCAGAAGTGTGCAGGGAAATCCCCTGCAGGAGCTCCTGAACTCTTCAGTAAGAAGCCTTTGGACCCAAGGCAGAGGCACACCACTTCCCCAAAGCCAGGTTTGTCTATCCTGGGTTGTACTCGGATATGTATTCCCAAGGCCATTATAGGTTTTTTTTCCAAAATGACACTTCAGAAGCTGTAGCAGTGTTAGGATGTTATATTAATATGCTCATTAGGTTGTAGCCCATAATGACAGGCAGCAACACTCTTTTGACTCCACGCCCTCCACCTTTGCAATTTCAATGCTGCAGTAAAAGTGCATTTTTTTAAGGAAATATTTTCCCAATCCCCAAAAATAATAGTTAATTTGGTATTTCATTACACTGGCACAGTTTGCTGTTCTTGAAAAGCTAAACAGTTGCCTAGACTTCTGTTACTCAACAGCATCTCAGGTTGGTCTGCTCCTTTGCAATTTGGGACAATAAGTCCTGAAGGTTATAAAGTCATCTATTGCAGTGGCCAGGTGGGTGAAGACACGGCTATCTCTGCTGAGAAGTATTCCTTGTCACAAAATGGTTTCCTCCTCCTGCTTTTTCTGATTCTTGCAGAGAGAACAAGAATCTGGTTCTTGCTAGCCACAGGCCAGTATGATGAAATACCTACTCTGACTCAAAACCACTCTTTCTTCTTTAGCCTTTAAAAACTGGAGCACACACAAAATTCAAGATACAAGCTTTATGTCTACAGAGAAAAAAAATCCTGATCTCATATATATGAGAAACAGATCTTTTAAAGTATATCCAACCTGAGGTGGACTTGCTGCACATAGCCTTTTATGATGGCCACTGCAATCCACGACTTACACCGTTTGCTACACTTACTGTGCACACATGCATAATGAACAATGTCAGAACACAGCTTCACTATTTCTGTAGCTGTGTACTAGGGGCAGTGTCATACCTCAGACATGACCCCCCTTCAGATTTGGCCAGGATAACCCCAAGGCTCTGGTACTGATGACTTCGTACTTGATAGGAAGACGCAGCAGGACAAGCTGATGACCTCATGGAGATATTTGGCCTCCGCACATGACCAAATGACATAGGCAAGTGGTGACAAAGTGTTTTCAGAAATCACTGAAAAGTATAACCTTCTCCTGAGGTTAGAAAGCTGGATCCCTTAATGCATCACCCACTGTAAGAGAGCAGCCCAGCCTGGGACTGGGCACTGACTCGAAAGCACAGTTTATCATAACACCATGGCTGGGCACGGTTCACGCTCGAATACCAGCCTAGAGCAGCAGTGAAGGTAACAGCTGGGTGTGCCTTTTGGTGGCAGCATTGTCCTAGAGAAGCATACACTGACTGCAACCACACACTTTAAAAGGCTGTTATTCTTTCCCTGGCATGATTGGGCAAATCTCACTGTTTCCTTTGCTCTTGATCTTTACAATAGTAAGAAACTTGAACACAGAAAAAAACCCAAAACAACAAAACCCTCTCCTATTTTTTTGACCAACAGGTCTCAGTACTTTCCTAACTCCTTTCTGCTTTGTCCTTTCCCACTGCAGTGTAAGCCTGCCTTGTCCTAGCAGACCATCATGTCCCCTGTTTCCTCTTCGCCTCTGCTGCTGTGAGCTCCACCACCACAGGTCACAGCTCCTCTTGAGCATCCTGCACCACTGATGAACACCACCTCTTCTCTGAGCCTTCCAGGGGAGGCACACTTCCCTTGGGAAACGGAGTTTTTGGTAATATATTGGGTAATCAGGCAAGAAGGAAGTGAGCTCTTATAATGGTCTGCTGCTGACAGAGCTCCCCGTGCTCCTGAGGCACCTCACAGCCACCTGTCCTCTGTTTCTTAAACGTGGATACCTGCCTGCCTTTGAACAGCAGCGTTAGGCATCCAGCCTAACCCTGCGGTCAGGCAGGGTGGGCTGAGTTGCTTGTGCAGTTTAAGCAGAGTAAAGATTGAATCCTGCATTTAAGCATAGGACATTAGTGATAAGAAGCCAAAATGGAAAATGCCCTTGCACTCACCAGCAGCATGCAGTTATTTATAATTTAAGCAAGCAGCAGACCCAACCTGTTGCTTCTCTCATGCATTCAAACCTGTGCTAGGTTCCACTTTGCTGAAGTCTATTTCACATTTGTCACAAGCAAACACCTGTCACTTGTCACTGACCTTGGCACGTCTCCTTTTGCTGCGTAGGACTGAGGTGGCAGCTTCTCCGCTCTGCCTGCGCTGGGTTGCTGCACTTCTCAAGTCTCTTTTGGACCAAGGTTTTTGTTTAGCTACAGATTACTCTATAACAGAATACACCTCCAACAGGCCTCTGGAAAAGGGAGGCCCCAGTTCAACACCTTACACTTGAGGACCAAGGTACTGCCCATATTCCAGCTTCCTCCATCCTTGAATGCATTCCTGGAAAGACCTGCAATGCTGTCCACATCGCAGTTTACAGTCTTTCCCTTTCAGCAATATGCAGCAAACAGACAGGCAGGACAGGAGGACTCAGTTTCACCAGGAAAGGTATTGGACAGATCTATTTAACATTGGGGGGGGGAACCCCTTGAGTTTCTTCAAGTGTAGTGGACATTCACAGTACTTGTCAGAGTACCTGAATAAGGACTGATTCCCTTGTGTTCTTATGTCTTGCATTGGTTATTCCCCCCCCCCCCCCCC